>JAFVLL020038285.1:0-36874 GCA_021397915.2 Tor tambroides | reverse complement strand
AGTCAGTGCTATGGGACGATAGTCATTCAGACAGGACACAGGTGATTTCTTTGGTACCGGTATGATTGTTGTGGATTTGAGACATGTGGGGACGACTGCCTGGCTCAGCGAGGTGTTGAAGATATCTGTTAGGACATCTGTCAGCTGTGCAGCACAGTCTCTCAGTACACGGCCAGGTATGTTGTCAGGACCCGCAGCCTTGCGTGGGTTAATCCTGGATAGGGTCTTCCTTACGTCGGCTGGAGACAGACAGAGTGCCTGGTCGTTGGGAGGAGTGGGCAGTTTTTGTGCAGGTGTGTCATTCTGCATTTCAAACCGTGAATAAAAGTGGTTGAGTGCATCTGGGAGGGATGTGTCATCATCACAGGCCTGTGGCGGGGGCTTGTAGTCAGTGATGGTCTGAATGGCTTGCCACAGGCTCCGTGTGTCTCTGCTGTCTGTGAAGTGATTGTTGATTTTTTGGGCATATGACCGTTTTGCATTTTTGATGCCACAGGACAGATTGGCTCTGGCTGTTTTGAGGGCTGCTTTGTCTCCTGATCTCCTGATTCAGAGGTGCAGAGTGAGGAGCAGTATGCATTGTGTCAACCCAAGGGCTGCAGCTCTCAGAGCAATGTCTCAGCGACTACCTAGAAGGTCCTACCGTGTCGCAGGACCTAATTCTTTATGGCATCTTGATGGAAATCACAAACTAATAAGGTAATTTTATTTTTAAATCTTAAACATTGCATTATGCCTAAACCACTCTATTCTTCTGTTACTTAAAAATGCCACTAAGTCACTAAATTTTTATTTAAAATTTGAAGTAAATAAGCTTTTAAAAATCTAAATTTTAGAATTGAGCAGTTCATTAACAAATCAATATGGCTGCAAAAAATAGGTTAAGATGGATGTAACAGTGCTGTTGTAGAACATCAAAGCACATCCTTCGTCAGATATTTTGTTGTTGTTGTCTATCTAATGCAGGTGTTATGCTCAACTAAGTAATTATTTGTGTTGATTTAGATGGAGGATAGTAATTCATGGTGCCATTGATGGCTACAGTCGGCTCGTCACCTTTCTCCGCACATCTAACAACAATCGCAGCAGCACTGTCATGAACTGCTTCTTGGATGCCATTTCCAAATTTGGAGTCCCTTCCAGAATAAGGACTGACCATGGTGGAGAGAACAATGCAGTGTGCTTGTTCATGAACCTGTTCAGAGGCACCGAACGAGGAAGTGCTCTTAGAGGAAGAAGTACACACAATCAGAGGATTGAAAGACTTTGGGTCGATATCTGTGGCGTGGGGTGTCAGATGTGTACTATGTCTACATCCCAAGAATTAACAAAGACTTGACAAATTTTACACACCAGTGGAACAATCATGGTTTGCGAACCGAGAGACACCAGTCACCTCTACAAATCTTTGTCCAGGGTTGCCTGGCACAACAGAGGCTGCCAAGTACTGCAATGCAGGAGATATTTGCATCAAGACCCTCAGACTCCATTGGAAGAGAGACTAATCCAGCAAAGCTAATTGGTGGTGGCAGTCATTCTGTATCAGGAGCGGTATCTCATGTGCATTGGCTTGAACGAGTTACCGTACCTCCAAACCAGTTCACTGTGACTGATGATGAGATGCAGCAACTCGCAGAACAAATTGATCCACTTGGAGGTCCCCGGGAAAATCTTGGAATAAATGTCCTTAAAGATGTTCTTTCTTTTGTGGAAAACCTAAGAATGTAAATTTACATTTAATAGTGTTTCTCTTAGCATGTGTCATGTTCTGATCGGTTTCTCCCCATCTGCATCCTGTCTCATTTATATTTTATGTGAGGGCTAGTCTAAGCTGAGCTTTTCTCTGTACAAAAACATGTATACAAAAGAAATAAAAATAAAAATCACACTGTAAATCACATCAATAAACAACTGTTTATTGTAATTATGATGTAAATTTCGTTCATTTGTAGTATAATCTGAATACTTTCAGATGTGCATTCTAATCAGATAACACAAGACAGATCAGAACTGGAGAAAAGGACAAAACTCAGCAACACCTGCAAACATCAAAAAGCAGTAGTAAAAATGTGTAATAAAATGTCCATAATATAACTTTATATAACAATCAAAGTGCGCACATCCAACAGGCCAAAAGGCTCAAAGTGGGTGCTCAACCACAAAAATACTTAATATGAAGAGCAAAGTTGGCACACCACAGCTCCAAAAGTAGTAAATATTTATGTTCTCACCACAGGTGACGTTTTGAGCCTACAAGCTCTTCATCAGACAATGATCACATACAAAGTTCAACCCTTAAATACAGCACAAACCTGAATCACATGATCCAAAAAAAGGGACAATCAGGAAATCCCCTCATATAAGGGCAATAAACATAAAAGTGAAAACAACCATTGACTACAAATGCTAAACCTAAACATGTCAAAAAACAACTGACAGCAAAATATACATAAAAGAACCATACTGTATCTCTCGCAAAAATAATTCAAAAACGCCTAATATAATATAATATAATATATATATATATATATATAAAAATCAACATTCAGATAGAATCAAATGTACATAAAATATAAATGTGAAAAAATGGTTTGATTTATGTTTATGTTTATTACCCTTATGTGAGATTTCCTGATTGTCCTTTTTTTTGGATCATGTGGGTGATTATGTGATTCAGGTTTGTGCTGTATTTAAGGGCTGAACTTTGTATGTGATCATTGTCTGATGAAGAGCTTATAGGCTCAAAACGTCACCTGTGGTGAGAACATACATATTTACTACTTTTGGAGCTGTGGTGTGCCAACTTTGCTCTTCATGTTTTAAAGTTATATAGTGGGTTGGGGTGGGTTCTGAATTTGCACAGTTGTTTTTTGTTTGTTACTACTGTTTCAGGAAGAAAATTCAATCAAAAGTTAACAACAAAAAAACAACAAAAAAAACAAAGACATTTTAAACTATTTCATCAGTAATTCTACATCACTCCAAAAGTGGGGGATTGCAAAATGCCACTTTCCATGCATTCTCTGAAGAGTTCATAGCTGTGATGGATTGGCAGCCTCAAGACAATGCTGCAGGTATTTGCCTCTGGAAAAATTTTGGCGGGCTCATTGTCTTGAGGATGCAAGAACTTCCCAGTGGAACCCAAGCCTCGGAATAGCAGTGGATCCTGACACGAATCCAAGAATCTTCTCTAAATTGAGGGGGTATGCAGTTCCTTCTAGTAAAAATGAACAGGAACAAAAAAAAGTTAATGACCATGCCAGTGAAGTAGTTCTGTCAGGGAGGGAAAGGGGGGGGGGGGAGAGAGAGAGAGAGAGATAGATAGGAAGGAGGGGGAGATAGATAGATAGATAGATAGATAGATAGATAGCAGTGGCGTTTTAAAATGAGGAGGCAGTTTTATATACGTGTGTGTGTGTGTGTGTGTGTGTGTGTGTGTGTGTGTGTGTGTGTGTGTGTGTGTGTGTGTGTGTGTGTGTTACACTTAATGTTGTCACATTTTCCTGGGTAAATAAATATTACATAAAAAAGAGAACAAATATAATTATATGTTGTATTTTATTAATATTATTTTTTATTTTATTTAATCATTTTAATACATTTCATAGTGTTTTTATGCATTTTTATATTTATTCCAAATAGTAACTAAAGGCAGTAACAATTTGAACAATATTCTGGAAACAATAAGGTTTCATTAGTTAACTACTTTAGTTAACATGAACTAAGAACAAACAATAGCCTACTTCTACAACATTTATTAATCTTAGTTAATATGAATTTCAACATTTACTAATGCATTATTAAAATCAAAAGTTGTTTGTTAACATTAGTTTTTGCACTGTGAACTAACATGAACTAACAATGAACTGTATTTGTATTAACTAATGTATACAAAGATTAATAGGCTAAATACTGTAATAAATGTTCATTGTTTGTTCATGTTATATTAAATGACACCTTATTGTAAAATGTTACCAATATTATTTTATTTGTGAACTGATGTTCAGCTGTTCTTTTTAAATAGTCAACTTATTTTCGGGTCATCATCATCATAAAAGCAATGTAAACACTGCCACAGACACGAAGATATATCTTTCATTTCATCACACTGAATGCTCACTCAAAACTGACGCAGTCATCACATTTTCAGGCCATTTCAAGTTTTATTTTGACGTGACACAAAGCAGTGATATCTAAGCAGGAGAGTTGTTTACTTACTTTATAATTAGTCAATAACGCCATCATTTACTTCATTCAGGCCGAGAGCTCGCACGAATACAAGAGGCGGGATTTATCGCAGGAACCAATCACATCCAATCATAACCGATCATATCCAATTATAGCGCGATGGCGGCATTGCCTCCTCTCACGTGACTTTCCCCCACTCATTTCAACGAGCCTCCAGAAAAGTCACCGCACGCTTTAGGGTCTCTGCTTTAAGCCTATGGACCAAAGGGAGGCAAGCCTCCGCTGTAACTTTACCCACGGGTGTTGCTGTTTGACAGCGTTACTTTATAAAAACGAGTGACTTTTATACTTTTAGTGCCATATTTAGTAATATTTGCGATTTACGTTTGTAATATCGATTATTTTCTCATTCAATTTTTTGAGGAGGCACTGCCTCCCTTGCCTCCTTGGAGGAAACGCCCCTGATAGATAGATAGATAGATAGATAGGAAGGAGGGGGAGATAGATAGATAGATATATAGATAGATAGAGGGTGACAGAAATGACAGATGATAAGACAGACAGACAGACAGGGAGAGAGAGAGAGAGAGAGATCCAACATAGCTTCATTTTAATGTCATACCTTCCACTTCAATGAGCCAGTCCCTCCAGAAACAGATCGTTCTACTCTCCACTACTCTCCTGTTGCTGCCAATTGTAGAAAGTTCTGCTTTAAACAAAGCAGATATGTCTTCGGCCGAAAGGGGCGTCTCCTCGTACATAAATACCTCTTTGAAGAGCTCAGGATGCTTTTGCATCCAAGGCAAAAGCCCAAGACACTCCAGGCCCTCTTTAAATAGATAAACAAAGCATGTACACAATGTGAAACAATGACAAAATATTACTGTTAATTTGTCAGGTGAAAATATCTGTAGATTTTTATACTCACTGTTTCAAGGAATCCCTCAACCTGTTCTCAGTGAAAAACTTGGTAGCCGATTCCACCAAGTTGTCTCTGTCCTCTAACATCTGGATGTGCCATAGAGACCCCAGCATACTTAATTGGTCAGATGCCTCCATGATAGCACACTGTGCATCATTTACATTCTGTGCTGAATGGATCTAAATTGACAATGAATTTAACACAACATTAGCCTTTAAATACAAGAAACAAAATACTTTTAAAAATTGAATGCACACACAAAGCCTTAAGTAAGAGCTTTTTAAGGTTAAGGTTAACAATTTCAACATTCTAAGATATTACAACTATCGCCAAATTACCATTACTAACAAAGCAACAGCTGGCCGCTAAATGAAAATGTGTAATACATAAACTAACCTTGGTCATCTTTGCTCTGAAGTCGTAGTCCACAGTCTCTTGAAGGTCTGGTACTGGGGGCTGAAGGTTGTACACCTGACAAAACAGTCTTTCTGAAAAAAAATGTGGCTCCACACCACCATGTACCAGGCACACAGCTATCATCCGTCCAACTAGCTTGTACATTCCATTGTACAGTGCTGAAACACATGGGAAAAGCAATATAATGTCTATAAACAATGCTTACAAAATGTGTGCTGCTAATGGTTTGTAAACAGGTATTGAATTATTGACAAATTAATCACTTTTTCCCTCATGGGCACTAGGTGTTAACTTTAATAATTAAAGATGCTTTGTTTAAAGACCTGATGACATTAAATGTGAAAATGTGTAGAATTACAGAAAATTATAAATGAGGCAAACACTTTTTCCACAATGCTTAATGTAAACACACACACACACACACACACACACACACACAAACATTAGAAAATAGGTTACCTTTGGAATTGCAGGCAAGTGTTTTTTTCCAGTCCTCTCCATCAAATATTTCACATGAGTGGATTTCCCTCATCAGCAAAGTTAAAAATTCTCTTGTAGGTCCACCCTCATCAGCTGCTCCCTCACCAATCCCATCAGCATCTCTGAAAACAACATCTAGTTTTGCCTCAGGGTTAAAACGTTGGCGTCGGAAGGCTCTGATACCACTGTCTAGGATGTTGCATCGGGTTGCATTGATTTGGTTGGAAATGGGTGCAGCTGTAAAATCCACTTTGTTTAACATTGTATTTAACAATGATTTGAGGTCAACACTGAAAACAAAAAATGAAACAAAATGTTACTTCGTCTTTTGATCTAACTATAAATACATGTCTAACAACAATACCAAATCACTTACTCATACTCATCTTCATCATCCGAGATATAAATATCTGTGTCTGGACTGAGTAAAGAAAATGCCACTGGAACTTCTGGAGAGGAGGCCACGGCTGGAGCTGCAGCTGAAGAGGAGGCCACGGCTGGAGCTGGAGCTGAAGAGGAGGCCACGGCTGGAGCTGGAGCTGGATAGGAGGCCGCGGCTGGAGCTGAAGAGGAGGCCACAGCTGGAGCTGGATAGGAGGCCACGGCTGAAGCTGGAGCTGAAGAAGAGGCCAAGGCTGGGGCTGGATAGGAGGCCACAGATGGAGCTGAAGAGGAGGCCACAGCTGGAGCTGGATAGGAGGCCATGGCTGAAGCTGGAGCTGAAGAGGAGGCCATGGCTGGAGCTGGAGAGGAGCTCACTTGTGCAAGTGCAGAAGTACTCTGTAAAATTGAACAACTATGTTCTTTCATTTGAATGTACTATTGTTCATGCAATACTTGTAGCACTATTGCTTGTACATAATACAATGGAAGCAATAAATAGGATGCTGTCCAACATTTGAAGACTGATATGGAATAGATCAAACACTAGTAATACAGTTTCTACACAATACAGCAGACACAAAGAGGTCTTTGAATATTATATTAGATTACCTTCTCCAACAGTGCAGTCTCATCCCAATTCGTCACATATTGACGCTTTGGACCAAGCGTCGTTTTTTGACGTTCAGGGTACCCCTTTAGCGTCACTTTTCGACGTGTAGGGTCGTCCATTGTTTTAAATAGGAAACACTTAGCGGCGTGATTTTTCACTGTAAACAGTCAAAACAGTTGTATTTATATTACTTTATTTACACATTTATGAGCACATAACCCAACCCCTGCCCCTAAACCTACCATCCGTGAACAAAACGCAAGATATTGCAGGCAGATCCATCACGTCGAAAAGCGACGCTAGAGGGCCATCTTGAGCATCAAGGACCCTTTTCGTCGAAAAGTGACGCTAAAGGGGTACCCTGAACGTCAAAAAGCGACGCTTGGTCCAAGCGTCAATATGTGACGAATTGGGATGAGACTGTGTTATCTCCAGTACATAAAGTGCTGATCTTCCTAGCTGCCCACTAGCAATTATGGCTGCTGGGGTTTTTGACTCCAGACTCAAACGTGAAACCTGCCTCTGTGCATCAACGCTGCACAACTCGAACTCCCTCCCTTGCAGCTGTGGAAACGTGCTTCTGAGAATTTCTGCAAACTGAGTCTCACTCTGCTCTCTCTGTACAACAAGTCTCTGACTGGCAATGGCATCTATTGGGCAACAGTGTGCAATGCAGTCAATTTAATCTAAATGTAGCCAACATACATACTGTTTACAATCAACATGACAATTTCATGAATAGCATTATAAGCAGAGGACTTACCTCTCAAAGAAGTTAATCGACTGACACCAGTCCGGAGAAGAGTTACTCTAAATGTGCATGTCACATTTCTCCTCCGTGCCCTTCTGGGACGAGCAGGACCATGTAACGTCTGTTCGTTACGGAATATCTCAAACCTTTCAGAGAACATTTACACATTAGGCTACTACGAAATTAATAATTTGCTATTAAGTAATTAATGATCTGAGATAAAGTAAGTTTCATACTTATTAAACATCATGTTTTGAGCCCAAACCAACTCAGATATACATAAACTAATGCATTTTGCATAGCACAAGGCTTAATTTGAAGAAAATATATTAATTAGCCCCATACATCAAATAAAGTACTAAATTACATTATGATAAACTAACAGTAAAATGTTCAGAAAAATATACGTTATAGCACACAGCTGTTTTTTGAATCTGCACTTCATATGTCTTATAATAATTTTACAGCTTTAAATGTATATGACTGTAAATCTACTACAACACAGCTGACCTAAAGGTTTCAAACCAAGTGCAAATTACAGAATATTATTCCCTAAATTGCACAGGCTTTGTTTTTCAGATTATTCCTTTGGTATTGTTTAGAGCAGTGCTTCCCAAACCTGTCCTGGAGGACCCCCTGGCCTGCACATTCTGTATGTCTCCCTAATCAGACACACCCAATTTAGTTCAAAGAGTATAGAAGTCTATACTCTTTGTTTAGTTCTTGGAGTCTCTATTAACGAGTTGATGAGTGGAATCAGGTGTGTTAGATAAGGGAGACATACAAAAGATGCAGGGCAGGGGGGCCTCCAGGACAGGTTTGGGAAGCACTGGTTTAGAGTATATACAATACTAAATGCATTTAAATCCATTAAACCACAACACCATTTGACATTAAGGTATCAAACCAATTAACAGCAAAAAAAAAAAAAAAAAAAATGTTGGTTTCATTCCTTTAGGCCAAACAGTGTTGTAGTTTAATGGATTTAAATGGGTTAAATATTTGTTTAAAAAAAAAATTGAAAGCTAAGCCATATGCAATATAAGGAATTAAATATTCGGAGTAATGTACAGGTGGCTTGATACCTTTAAGTCAACAGTGTTATAACTTTGTTTAAAGGATTTACATTGCATGCATTTTCAGTATTGCATTCATTTAAAGTTCTAAAATTGTTTAAAGACATATGTCCCAATTCAAAAATCAGCTGTGTGCTATAACAGGGATATTTTTCTGAACATTGTTCTATTAGTTTGTTATTATAATGTCATGGTTTAAATTGTGTAATTAACTTGATTTATAGGGCTAATTACTATATTTTCTTTAAAGTATTTACATATAGATAAATAGACAGACAGACATATGAGGACCCAATTAAAAAAAAACAGCTATGTGCCACTGGCATAAAGTTGGCTTGACGTTGGACGTTCGATATTCGCATATTTAGGGACCGTCTCTAAAGTTACTGAAAACATGATTTATATTTTATTTTAATAAACATAAAAAATGTAAAAGGTGTGCATTATAGTTGACACCTAGATGAACAGTTTACAATTGTTTTTTATGACTGTAAGTCATTCTGCTCATATGGTATTGAAGTTAGAAAAATGTATACCAATATCGGATGTAACTTTAGAGATAGTCCCTAAATATGCGAATATCGAACGTCCAACGTCAAGCCAACTTTATGCCTGTCTGTGAGCCATAATTTTCTGAACATTTCACTATTAGTTTATTAGTATAAAGAACGTATAAAGTGCTAATTTTAAAAACAGAGCCTGGTGCTATAAAAAGGATATTTTTCTGAACACTTTACTATTAGTTTATTATCATATGTCATGGGTTAATAAATATATTTTCTTTCAATTACATTTTGTGCTATGCAAAAAGGCATTTATAGGCCCGCCTATCTGAGTTGGTTTGGGCTCTAAACACGAAATTCCCAACATTAAAATAACTTTACCGCCGTTCCTTACCTACCTGTCTACAAGACTTTGTTCTCCATGCTCCGGTGGTGATGATTCGAGTAAACTGTCAAGTTGGGCATTTATGCGATCCCTAATCCCACTCAGACGTCTTCTAAAATGATTAGGTACTCCAGACATCTTTGCTGATAAAGAGATTAATAACGACCTTATAATAATCGAAAAGCACGCCAGACACTACATCCGGTGGTGCACCGGAAGCCATAGACCTTAAGATACACCTTTTTTTATTTTGTTTTATTTTATTGAACAAAATTCATGTGCATTTACACTTCACAGTATACAGTGTTTAAAACAATTTTTGCCATCTTCGCGCTGTAGCAAACTGGATGCTCAGACTTGCCATAGATTCCTTGTAGCCATGAGAGGTGTGTCTATGTAGATGAACGAATAAATCTGCATCTTAAGTGGCGTGTGGCGTTAACTTAACGTCGGTCGGCGCTTGGCGTTATTTTAACGCGTGGTGGCGTCTGCCGTTAACTTACGCCCCATTCACACGGGGCGTCGGCGTCAGCGCCTCTCGTTTACTTTGAATGGAGTGACGTCAAGCGTTGCCGAACTGAATTGTGGGTCCGTCTTCGCGCTGTAGCAAACTGGATGCTCAGACTTGCCATAGATTCCTTGTAGCCATGAGAGGTGTGTCTATGTAGATGAACGAATAAATCTGCATCTTAAGTGGCGTGTGGCGTTAACTTAACGTCGGTCGGCGCTTGGCGTTATTTTAACGCGTGGTGGCGTCTGCCGTTAACTTATCGCCCAACGGCGCTTATTTAATGCCTGGCGGCGTTATGAAAATGGCATTTTAATATTGATACGGCGGTGAAAAGCAGGCGAATTCTGAACCATTTGGCTTTCGATAATATGACGGCGTAAAAAACGCCGTTTTGGTTTCACAGAGCGCGCGTCATTTACGGCATTTTGCTTATAGTATAATAAGCCACGCCCGCTGATTTCCACAGCCAGTAATATTGAACGGTTCTCACCCAATCAATGATGAACAGAACCAGACCAGACTAATTCACCATGGATCATTTTAGCAGAAGTGCCTGTGAACTGATAGGAAATATTTATGTACAAAGTAACTTTATCTCTACTAACATTGAACATAGGCCGATTCCACGTCTTTATCATACTTTAATTGTTAATTACGTGGACAGCATTTTAGCATACCAACCCCATCTGCATGCTGCTAATTGTCTGCGCTGCTGTCGCCACAATCCTGACATAAACGAGCATTTGCATGCTGCTGTAAAAATACAGTTTTAAACATTTTAATATTTTTATTGTAGCGTCATGTTTAGGATTAATCTCCAATCTGTCTACAATATGCTATCCAATAACTGCACTCAGACCCAGAGGATATGAGTCTTTGATGATCAGATCAAACCAGTTATTTTTCAATAATACCGACTCTGGGCTTGGAATACGATTTCTTTATTTGAATGACTCAAGTTTGATTTAACAACAAATCGAAATACGAACAAAACAAAATAAAGAGAAATGACAAACGGTTTGATTTTATTATTATTATTATTATTATTATTATTACTGTCATTCTGTTTGAATAACGGAAAAACGAAAATTAAGCTCGATCTTTTGTATTTTTTGTTCATGGATAAAAAATGATCGTATGCATTTTATGATGATGATTATTCTAATTAGGCCTATATTAATAATAATAATAATAATAATAATAATAATAAAAAAATTAAACCATTTGTCATTTCGCTTTATTTCTTTTTAAGTAAAATCTAACTATCAAAAATTTTCGTATTTCGATTTGGTGTTAAATCTCAAACTAGAATCATTCAAATATAGAAATATTCCAAAGCCCGTTTATTCAAAATAACTGTTTTGATCTGATCTTAAACTAGACAGATCGGAAATTAATACTAATAAACATACCCCTACAATAAAAACCATTACATTAAAATACATTTAAAACAGTGCATTTTTATGATGCAGTAACTTAAGTAGTGCAGATGCTTGTTTATGTCAGGACTGTGGTGACAGCAGCGCGGACAATCGCTTAGCTCACATAATGTAACTATGGCCTAAATCACTGAAGCAATGTGTCACCGTAGTAACTGATTGATTTTCAATCTTTTTTTTTTTTTTTTTCCCTCAGCCGACACCCATTGACCTAAAATTATTTACTTGAAGGACCCCCTGAGATTTTAAGTAAATATTTCAGTAATTTAAAATGTGCTGGAATTAAAAAATTACTCACACACACTGAAATCATTTCACCAAGTTTTATGTCGAAAACCAATGGATTTTAAACAAATAGAAAATATTGGTTCATCTGGTCTTTCTCAAAGTCGCAGATATAGACAAACACAATGTGCTTAAGTAAACAAACAAACAATTTTAATATTTCATGTTTTAATCACTGTGCTGAAAAAAAAAAAAAAAAAAAAAAAAAAAAAAAAGTATATAAACTCAGTGTTGCCATTACCTGGAAAACTTACAAATGTTTTGTTTCATGAGTCTGTTGTTTGTTCCTTCATATTCTGCATATTTGAACACTTTTACATCTTAAAAACATACAGTCACTGTTTTAATGTGCTCAAATATGGAGGATTTTTCTGAAGAACAGTTAGTTTAACTGCCCTCAAACAAACACTCATGAAACTCGTCTCAAAACAGAGTTGTTGTGGGTTTTCCAGGTAACAAGGTAGTCACTTATTGAGTTTACATAAACATTCACTGTGCTGCTGAAAATGTAAGACATGAAAGATTATAATTGTCTGTGTATTATGCTTAAGCTTGTGGCTATACCTGTGACTTTGAAGACCAGATGAAGTTTTGTGAACAGTAAATGCAGAAAACCAACCAAATTCCAAAGGGTTTACATTCTTTTACTTTATTAATATAATTTTTTTTTGCAAACAACCTGAATCTTTTTTACTTTTAAAAACAGCTCTGTTAAACAATTTGCTGCAAGATGTAAGTGGATTTCATGGCCAAACAATAAGTCTTAACACACTTGTATGGGAACTGGAGCTTTTTATTTTAAAAACGTTAAAAGTTTACATTCCCAATGACACTCATGAACATAAATCAAAATAACAGTATCTTACAATATTTACATCATAATACAATGGCAATCAAAAGAATTCAATAGTTATAAGTGACAATTATTGCGGTCCGAACATATGGGGGTGGAAACATTTGACAAAGGTTTTGTGGGTGATTTGGACAGTTGTTTTGGCATCACAAACATGAAGGGGGAAAAACAAAAAGAAAAACAAAACAGCATATGATTGTACAACGCTCTCTTCCACAGTCAATAACCATGGCCGAGGTGTCCTTGAGCAAGGTACCGAACCCCAACTGCTCCCCAGGTGCTGCAGCAAAAATGGCTGCCAACTGCTCTGTGTGCGTGTACTTGGGATACATGCAGAGCACAAAGTCTGAGTATTGGACATCATACTTGGCCACACATCACTTCACTTTTTCCATCTTCCAACATAGTTGTGTAAGAGAAAAAAAAAAAAAAAAAAAAAAAAAAAAAAAAAAAAATACTGCATCACTTTTAAACCTGGTTTCACAGACAGGGCTTAGACTAAGCCAGGATTAGGCCATAGTTCAATTAGGACATTTATGTAGCTTTTATTAACCAAAAAAAAAACAAAACAAAAACACCACAAAACAAAACTATAAGCTACATAACATAAAATATATATATATATATATAGAGAGAGAGAGAGAGAGAGAGAGAGAGAGAGCGCTGCGTAACCTGTGTATATTTACCTCATCAGTTTATGGTTGCCAATTTGCCATCAAGGTGTCACAGGGTGCTCGGTCCAGTAACACTGTAGAGTCTTCTCTGTGGTCTTTGGGATACTGCCCTAGACTCAATTCGAAGTAAACTCCTCTGCGCCGTTTCTCTGGATCCAAACACCATCTGCCAGTAACTGTGCCCTCACAGCCTCAGATCCAAGCTGGTCATTCCCCAGCCATGAAATCAGCAACCATTTCATCGAGCGCAGCATCTCTTATGTCAGAATATGACACGGAACCATTAAAAATGAACTCCCTGGAACAAACATAATGACTTAATTTTCAATATATAATTCATATTAATGCAGAAACAATTATATACTACCACTCAAATGGGTTAATGATGCTGAAAATTCAACTCTGAATCACAGGAATAGTATGCACATTGGGACGCAGGCTTAGGCTACAAGCAGGTGAGGTTTTTTTTCAGGGTTGGAGCTACTCCAGGACTGACATTGCCTATCCCTGATATATTTAAATAGAAGTGCTGTTTCAAGTTTAATATTCTGAAGTATTACTGTTTTTACAGCATTTTTACAGTATCAAATAGATGTAGCCGTGGCAAGAAAAAAAAATCATTAAATTTTAAAAAAGTACAGTTCACCCAAAAATAAAAATTCCATCATTATTTACTAACCCCCCCAGGTCATCCATGATGTATAACAGTGGTTCCCAACCACATTCCCAGAGCCCACACCCTTTTCAGGTTTTGGAGTCACTTAACAGGGTGAATCAGTTGTGTTTGATTAAAAGAGACATGCAAGATGTGCTGTGTTGGTGTCACGGTGCACACAGCAAGGATGAACGAGGAACACTGAGATGAGGATGTAAACACAAATAACAGTCTTTACTTCAAACAGGGCAGGGCAGGGCAGGGCAGGGCAAGGCTGACACAGACAGGAACACCGGGGAGTAACGAGTAGACCAGACGACACAAACTGAACAGGCAGGAACTTAAATACACAGGCTAATGACTAAAACACAGCTGAACATAATAAAGTAATAATTACACTAAACAAGGACAGGAAACAAATCAAATATGGAAACATGAGGCAGGAACACATGACACACACGACAGAGGTCTGACAGTTGGTTTGGTGGGGTGGGATCCAGAAACGTGGTTCAGCGCCACTGATGTAGATGTCCTTTTTAGCAGAACAGAAAATATGATTTCAGAAGAAAACATTTTTCTCCATTTAATGCAAGTGAACAGGACTTGTTTAGGTTATTAAGCATCTTCTCTAGCAAAATGAGCAGTTATTTTCAGGAAAAATAATGTATATGCGCGCACTTTTTATATATAATTGCCACCACATCACATGTGACCCTCTCAGCTCGCATACATCACAGTTGTGAACTGTGAAGTAAACCATCTTGTGAATGGACATCACAGAGCTTTTTGTTTTTAAATAAAAATCTTACTTGTGCTTAAAATATGGATTTTGGACTGTCAAATGGTCTATATTGAGCCCTGTTCACTTGCATTAATAAAATCCTGGAATGTTTACCTCAAAAACAGGGGTTCTCAACTCTGGCCCTTGAGTGCCACAAATTTTTACCTCAAACCTTGATCAAACTCACCTGCTTGTAACTTTCTAGTGATCCTAAAGACATTGATTAGCTTGTTCAGGTGTGTTTGATTAGGATTTTTAATGTTTCACTCACCTTGCTGTCCATGCACTCTGTCATTGTCAGTGACTTCTGCTATATACTCAGCCATGTCACGGAGTAACTGATCAGCTGCTGGTACAGTAATCAGCCGCCCTCTTGCCCATTCAAGGCTTCTTTGCAATGTTTCCAGTCTAAAACCAAAATTAGACATTAAAAATAAGCTATGGAGGTGCCAAAATATTAATGTCATTTTATACTAGATCCTTTTAAAAACAAAACAAATACACAGTTTTAAAATTCAAAATGTTATTTGATGTTACAAAACGCTTATCTAGCACCCCTAATCAAACCGATCATATGGAGAATATTCGACTATTAAGATTGATATCACAAAAGTAGAATATTTCAAATATGAAGTTAACAAGCATAACATTATAATCCTTTGGAATAATAGTAATTTTAAAAGAGTTTAAAGACAAGGTTTTAAGCAATCACTAAGTCATGTGTTGGATAATAGGGTTGGTGAGAGTTAGTGTATTTATGGTAAGTTCATAAAACCTAACAAAAATGATTTGTGGAATAAAAACTATACAAAATTCGTTAGACCATTAACTTAGACCTAGCAGAAAGCCTGTATGTTAGATTTAATGTAACCATCGGTGGCCGCTCCTAAATGAGCTGACCAGGTGAATGAGAGCCGACAGTAATAAAGGAACAGACTGACAGGCAGCAATGTTTTAATAAGTCTAAAGAAACAATCCTTACCTCAGTAAAGTTGATTGGAGCACATTGGGTCCAAAATCTCCTGTCAGTTGTCGAGTGCAGTCCTCCAGTGTCGCTTACAAAGCAAAATGAAGTCTTGCCATGATCTTAATTTGATGTGAATTACTAAAATGATCAATTTGATCAATTGGTCTGGTCTGGTTCTGTTCATCATTGATTGGGTGAGAACAATTCAATATTACTGGCTGTGGAAATCAGCGGGCGTGGCTCATTATACAACAAGGAAAACGCGTAAATAACGTGTGCTTTTGTGCAATCAGAACGGCGTTTTTTACGGCGTCCTGTGGCAAGCCAAACAGCGTTAAAAGCGGCGCTTTTAACAAACACTAAAATGCCGTTAAATACGGTGTTTTTTACGGTTTACGCGCGTTTTTTTTTTACGGCGTTTGCTATCAGGACGGCGCATTTGACGGCGCTAATACTGGTTTAAACGCCATCTAAAACGGCGTTTTGTATGTAAACGCGATTAATCTATAGCGTAAAGCTGACCCCTTTGGCTTGCCATTTTGAAGTTTAAACAGCGGCGCTCGAGCGCTTATAAGTGGTCACTCTCACGAGAGGCGCGCGACTGAAATGCGCCGCTGTGCAGACGGGACAAAACTGATCAGCGTATAGATACACGTTCAAGTTGTTTGCTGTTTATGTCAAAGATCATTTTATGCATCTGTTTGGAGGGATGAGTTATAAGAAAAGCCTTTTAGAATCTAAATGAAACACTGAAACTCGATATGAGCATGTTGCTTGTCAATAAAAGAGCTGCACGGCATCATACATGACATGATAACTAGAACTTGCAATCATGTTAGTGTGCTGATTAAATAGAAGACTAGCGTGTACCTATTATTAAATAGATAAAACTGTCCAGATTGCTGAACACTGCAAGAACACATGTATTTCTACCAGATCAGTTTGTTGGTATAATAATAGGTTGATTCAGTGCAGACGTAAATTTTAAGTTTATTTTCTTTGGAACAAAAGTGTGTCAAAGTAAAATTGAAATAAAAGCACAAATATAATGTTGTATAATAATTTAAATAGCCTAATGTGTAAACATACATAAAGCATGGTTTAGCCCAAAGAACCCTTTTGTGCCAAAAAGGGGTCTTTCTCCTTATATAGAACCTTTTTGGTATAAAGGGTTCTTTGGAGTAGAGTATAGAACCCTAGGGTTCTATATAGAACTTAAAGAAACTTATTTTACAAAGTGCACTAAAGAAAGGACACCTCAGTCTCTGAAAACAGATTCTCTGGTCTGATGAACCTCAATTCTAAGCATCATGTTTGAAGGAAACCAGCTCTGCTCATCACCTGCAGAGTACCATCCCAAAAGTAAAGTGTGCTGGTAGCAGCTTCATGCTGTGGGGCTGTTTTTCAGTAGCAGGGACTGAGGGATTCAGAGTAGAAGGTGAGCTCAATGCACCAAAATATCAGAATCAGAATCAGAATGAGCTTTATTGGCCAAGTATACACATTCGAGGAATTTGTTGTAGTGACAGAAGCTCCACAGTGCAAACAGAAAGACAGCAACAGGACAGGACACAGATAATAAAAGAATAATATACAAATATCCAAATAGGCAATGTACAAAACAGCAAAAACACAATATATAATATAGACAATTGTGTATGTACAGGTCAAGTATGTTAAATTTGAAATGAGAAATAAAATAAAATAAGTGAGTGTGGTGAATGGATAATGTATAATGGTTATTGTGTTCCGTGTTTATTGTCGGTGTTCATGAATGGATTGCCTGAAGAAACTGTTTCTGTGTCTGGTCGTTCTGGTGCTCAGAGCTCCTGTAGCGTCCAGCAGACGGTAACAGTTCAAGAGGGATGTGCTGGATGTGAGGTCAGAGTGATTTTGCCACAGCTCTTTTGCTCACTCAGGATAAACAGTTCTTGGAGACTGGGGAGGGTTGTACCAATGATTCGCTCAGCAGTCCGGACTACCCTCCATAGTCTTCCTGAGGAATCCAGATTTGGTAGCTGAGCTGAACCAGACAGTTATTGAAGTGCAGAGGATGGATTCAATGATGGCGGGTAGAACTGTTTCAGCAGCTCCTGTGGCAGGATTGAACTTCCTCAGCTGGCGAAGGAAGTACAACCTCTGCTGGACCTTTTGACAATGGAGTCTATGTGATTGTCCACTTCAGGTCCTGGGAGATGGTGGTGCCCAGAGATCTGAATGACTCCACTGCAGTCACAGTGCTGTTCATGATGGTGAGTGGGGGGAGTGCTGGGGGTTTCTCTGAAGTCCACGATCATCTCCACAGTTTTGAAGGCGTGTTAAGCTCCAGGTTGTTTAGACTGCACCAGACAGCCAGCTCTTTAACCCCTGTCTGTAAGCAGACTCGTCACCATCCTGGAACAAGGGCCACGATCCAGTGTGGTGTCATCTGCAAACTTCAGGAGCTTGACAGGGGTCTTTAGATGTGCAGTCGTTAGCGTATAGAGAGAAGAGCAGTGGAGAGAATGCAGCCTAGGGGAGCTCCAGTGCTGATGGTGCGGGTGCTGGATGTGTGTTACCAAGCTTTACTGACTGCTGCCTGTCTGTCAGGAAGCTGTTGATCTACTGACAGACAGAGGTGGGGACGGAGAGCTGGGTGGATTTATTCTGAAGGGTGTCCGGGATGATGGTGTTAAAAGCAGAGCTGAAGTCCACAAGCGGGATCCTGCAAGTCCCTGGTCTGTCCAGATGCTGCAGGATGAAGTGCAGTCCCATATTGACTGCATCATCCACAATGTTGCTCTGTGGGCAAACTGCAGGGTCCAGTAAGGGACCAGTGGTGTCTTTCAGATAGCCAAAACCAGTCTTTCAAATGATTTCATGGCCACAGACGTTAGAGCCCTGGGTCATGGTCAATTTCAGTCAGTAATTTTGGGTTTCTTTGGGACGGGGATGATGGTGGGCGTTTGAAGCACGGGGACTTCGCATGGCTCCAGTGATGTTGAAGATCTCTGTGTGAAGATGGGGGCCAGCTGCTCAGCACAGGTTTTTAGGCAGGTGGAGACACACCGTCTGGGCCTAGTGCTTTCCTTCTTTGTTTCTGAGTTCTGCGCACATCATCGGCTTTCGCTGGTGTGGGGGAGAGGGGTTTGCTGGAGGTGTGAATGGTTGTGTGGAGGTGTTCAGGACAGGTGTGGGTTGTTTTCAAACCTACATTAAAAGTCATTCAAATCGTCTGCCATTTGTTGATTCTCAGAGTGCTGGGGGATGGTGTCTTGTAACTGGTGATATCCTTCATACCTTTCCACACTGAAGTAGGATCACTGGAAGATAATTTGTTCCTTAGCTTGTCAGAATAATTCCTCTTTGCCACTCTGATCTCCTTTTTCAGTGTATTTGGCCTGTTTGTACAAGACGTTATCCCCCTTTCTGTAAGCATCTTCTTTGGCCCGACGGAGCTGTCTGAGTTTTGCAGTGAACCATGGTTTGTCATTGTTGTAGATTAGATGAGTCCTGTTAGGAATGCACATATCCTCACAGAAACTGATATAAGATGTTACAGTCTCTGTGAGCTCATCCAGATCGATGGCAGCGGCTTAAAAAACAGACCAATCAGTGAGAGAGAAACAGGCTTGTAAATCCCGCTCTGTTTCATTAGTCCATCTTTTAACAGATCTTAATACAGGCTTTGCAGATTTGAGTTTCTGCCTGTAGGTCGGAATAAGATGAACCAAACAGTGATCAGAGAGTCCTAAAGCTGCTCGTGGAACAGAGTGATATGCGTCCTTTATTGCTGTGTAACAGTGATCCAATATATTACTGTCTCTGGTGGGACATGTGATGTGCTGTCTGTATTTTGACAGTTCGCGGAAGAGATTTGCTTTATTAAAGTCCCCGAGAATGATTAAAACAGAGTCCGGGTGTTGTTGTTCTGTGTCTGTGATCTGATCAGCGAGTTTCTGTAAAGCTGAGCTCACGTGCGCTTGCGGTGGAATGTAGACACTCACAAGAATGAACGAACACATCTCCCGCGGCAAATAGAATGGCTTGCAGTTAATGAAGAGCGTTTCTAGATCAGAATAGCACATCTTCTTTAACACAGTTACATCTGTACACCACCTCTCACTGATGTAAAAGCAAGTCCCGCCGCCACGCGATTTCCCCATTGATTCTGCGTCGCGATCTGCTTTGATCAGCTGGAAGTTAGGCAGATGTAGCACGCTATCCGGTATGGCGTCATTCAGCCAGGTTTCTGTGAAACACAGAGCAGCAGAGTTTGAAAAATCCCTGTTTGTCCAGAAGGAGTTTGTCTGTTTTGTTGGGTAGAGAGTGGAGATTCGCTAGATGGATGCTTGGCAACGCCGTTCTAAATCCGCTCTGATGAAGCTTCACAAGTGCGCCGACTCGCTTCCCCCATCTGCACGTCCTGAAGCGTTTGACCAGAGCTACGGCTCCTCCAACTACAATGTCCAGCAAAACGTCCGAATAATCAAAATCCAGTAAAAGATTTTGTGGTGTGTTCTGCCGAATGTTCAGCAGGTCATCCCTGGTAAAACTGATCGTATTTGAAAAACAAAAAACAGGAAAAACAAACAAAAACAGTACAAACACTGAAGAGCAAAGCACAATAGCTGCCATCTGCGGCGCCATCTTAGTTAAGGTGAGATATGGAGATAGCCTTAATGAAAACCCAGTCCAGAGCATTCAGAACCTCAGACTGGGCAGAATGTTCACCTTCCAACAGGACAATGACCCTAAGCACACAGCAAGAGTGGCTTATAGACAACTCTGTGAATGTCCATGAGTGGCCCAGCCCCAGCCTGGGATTGAACACAATGAAATATTTCTGGAGAAACCTGAAAATGTGCGTCTGCCCCCATCCAACCTGACAGAGCTTGAGAGGTGAAGAGGCGAGGAGAAGAATGGCAGACAGTTGCCAAATGAAGATGTGCAAAGCTTGTCGCATCAAACACAAAAAGACTTGAGGCTGTAAAGGTGCTTCAGCTAAGTACTGAGTTAAGGGTTTGAATACTTATGCAATGTATTTATTTCAGGGTTTTTATTTATTTATTTTTAATAAATTTACAAAGTTGTGACAGTTCTGTTTTTACTTTGCCATTATGGTGTATGGAGTGTAGATTGATGTGGAAAAAAAGTAATTTAAAGCAGTTTAACATAAGGCTGCAACATAAAACGTGAAAAAATGAAGGGGTTTGAATACTTTCGCAAGGCACTGTATTTAGTTGGACTTTAACACTACTTCCTCACAATTAAAGTACATTAAGTAGCTACAATTAGTTGTTCCAATTTAGCAGACTTTAAGTATACCAGTTTAGTATACCAAAAGTACAATTGCAGGGTATTTTTATTAAGCACTCAAATATGCAAATGTATTTGTAGTATACATAACATGAAAAAAAGGTTCAATTTTAGTATATTTATTTTTCACTAGGGTATGTGAGCCAAGATTTTAAAAAGAGGCTTTAAAAGTATTATTTCGTGTTAACTATTGTGTAGCACATTTTGTCACATCTCTGCATGATGTGAGCTTCTTTATATTATTTTCATAAAATAAAATGCTACAGTATTTAACTTTTCCTTTCTATTGACGAATAATGATTCTGAAAGTAAACGCGCCCGATGTATGTTTGCTATAGTAACAAACGCAACTTTCATGCATCAGATTGACAGATAAACCTCGCGCTCTTATTTCAAGGTTGTTATTAACGCTGTGGTTAATTTAACAGTTTCGTTCGTTCATACGATTTAACGACATTAAGTTAAAAGTAATTTATCATCCAATGGAACTGTTTATGCTTTTGTTTTTGCTCCGTCCAATTTCACAGCCTTTAACTGCTCAGGCAATGTCAATGGTAAGACCGAGAGCCATTGAAAAACTACAGAAAAGTAAAATTAGGCTACTAAAGAGAGATTATGCATTGGCTCAATTTGGCTGGTCAGTGGTCAGAAAATGTGTCAGTGAGAGCAACTTACAGAGCGCGAGCACAATCCTGTGACAGGCCGTAGTGGAGCGCATGAAGGACAGATGTGAGGGCACAAACAACGCCGTTTAAGGTCTCCATTAATTCGTGCTTCTAGTAATTTATTGTGTATATATATTTTAAGGCACTGAATCACTATAGAAATCGCAAATCATTCGATTCTTAGCGTTTTAAATTGATTACTGGCCGAAATCAACATTTTACAATTCAAAAATCCATGTTTCAAGATCGATGCATCGCCAGGGTTTGTAATCAATGTGATTGATTACAAAAAAACAAACAAAAAAAAGATTACATAAAATCTTATGGCCCGGTTTCACAGACAGGGCTTAGACTAAACCAGGATTAGGCCATAGGTCAATTAGGACATTTAAGTAATTTTTACTTAAACATGCTTAGAAAAAAAAAAAAAAATCATTACTGGGGTGCATCTTGAGACAAAACAAAGGCACTGATATATTTCATGATCAGCCAGTGCAAGTTTATTTCAGTTGAAACAGCTCAGACTTATATTTTAGTCTAAGACAAGGCTTAAGCCTTGTCTGTGAAACCAGGGGTTTATGTATTTATAATTTAAAGCAAACAAATAACCCTGTTTAGGAAAGGGACACCAAACCTTTCAGAAAATATAATTAGCATCTTCATTTTGCAATGAAAACATATTTAACAGTAATATATGTGTCCATGACAGGGTGGACATATCTTATGTTTCATGCTTCGAATAATGGCCCATAATTATCTAAGAAAATTTGTGGGAGCTCAGCTAATGTGTTTCTACAGTACTTGAGAGTCTACTATTTATGACATGACAAAGCAAATGGGAAATTAAAACCAAAATTTTTGAGTATTGTGAGGGTTGAAAGGCACTCTATAGTGATATCGACCCATGTACCACAACCAACTCAAGAAGCTACCTGCAGGAAGATAGGTAATGAGGTTTTTGTTTGTTTGTTTTTAAATATTGTGTTTATGCATAAAAGGCATTTTCTTATGAATAAAGTTATGCTAACAGATGACTGTATATTAAAAAAAAGGCAGCAACATAACCAAATCGTTTTTTTTGTGTCAATGCAGTACAGTGGTTCTCAAACTGAATAATTTCAAGGGGTCACGAGAGGGTTTAAAAAAATGTGTCATTTTTTGGGATTATAATAGCCTAAATATTTTTCAGTATTACAATACTACACATACATATTTTCTGATTTTTAAAGATATTACTGATTAGAGTTTTTTTTTTTTAAAAATGTTAAATAATTTTTTGAGACTGGAAGATATGACATCACTGTGCAGCGCTCACCTGCATACGGAAACGGCAACTGCAGAGAGGGATAAATTTGTAATTTGCAAACCTAAAAATGTTGAAGAAATTGTGGATAGTTTGCCTGAGTCATCGGAACCGTGTACTTCGACTAAGCATAAGAGCAAGACCCCATCAGACCAAAGTAGAAAACATCATAAATATCAAAAATAATTCATAAAGTATGGATTCACTTGCTCTAAAGTTACTGTCAACAACGATCTGCGAGTAGCTGCATCCACCATCAGGTCACAGATGAAGCTTTTGTGCTGCCAAAAACAAGTACACCCATTGAAAGGTAAGCCCAAATTAATTTGATGTATAGTAAATATAGTTAAAATATTGTGAACGGCTTAAAATAAGTTGTTTTGTTTATTTTTTTGTGTATGCTTTGGTATTGGGGGTTGCGAGTTCTTGTCGATCTTACATTAGGGGTCGCTGTCTTAAAAGTTTGAGAACCACTGCAGTAGAACTTAATGGAGCTTTCCGAGCCTCGGACAATATGCCCTCACCTGCGCCATGCATCATTATTGTTTGGGAGCTACACACCCACGGCCAAAGGTTGCAGCCCAGAAACGTCCTGAGCACACAAGAAAATACAGGCACAGGGCAGTGTATCTGCAGATAAAACCACCACCCCACAGTCTTATTAGATTAACAGAGATTATTTTTGTACAAGTCTATACTTTATTTTTTGCACCTTTTTAAAGGTGCACCTATTTTTTGCATGGTGCACCTTTAAAATCATTAACGCTTTGTAAAGTGAACTTTTGACCACAAGTGTTTATGCTTACCAGCATGGAAAAAACTACAAAACACATCTTGGCACTTACAAGTTTGGCATGTTTTTGAAAACTGAAGGGTTATAAGACTGAAATAATATCAGAGTTTAACAATAAAAACAAAATAAAAGACAATTTTTGCACCATCAAATCTCAAATAAAAGTATTTTTGTGGCATGGCCCAGAGAAAAGTGCAGTTTGGTTACAAGCAATGAAACCGATGTAACAAGTATTTCTTGAAATTTTTGTTTAAGGCCTTTATTATGTAAACAGTTGCACATACAGGTCTCCTCAAAAAAAAAGTCCACACAATCAAAGATATGGGGCAAGTTCCAATTATTGCAATAACAAGAGATCAGAATTGTCCACTGTATTCACAAAAAAGTCTCTAAATGTGTAGCAGCTTTGTGTTGAATGAAGAGAATCTGCTAAACTAAAGATGAAAAACAGTAACAGAGTTCCTGCATCACCACAGATCAAAATTCTTTGGCTGTGATTGTGATTTGGGCAGGGCAACTGATCTGTCAGTCACTGTCATGTCCTGGTCAGCAGACCAGAGTACCAAAAGTACCATGAGTACAGAAAGCCTAACAGACTCATGACACCTGCATATCAGTCATCATCCTCATCATCTGAGTCCATTACCCGTCGTCGGTTAAACTGGGAAAAAAGCAGAGACATTCACTGGACACTTAAGTTTATAGATTTATGAAACTTCAATTTTTACAATCTTGAGAACATTTTTAATACAATCACAAGGTTCTTACCTTTACAGTTGTTTTCTTCTCTGTTTGTTGACTGACTTTCTCCAGGATCTCTATTAGTCCAGCCTCTGTAATCTAAAGATACAACATTCAATGCTATAAAACACACATTCTAAAAATATTAAACATTATGAATGATGCTCCATCTGCTTTCTTACTTTTCCTCCAAGCTGTCCAAAGCGAGCCATCTGTATCAGGTAATTCTCCACTGCTTTTGCTTTATCTGGCTTTACAAGAGCCAAATTACTCACTAAATAATAATAAAAAAAGCAACAACAGTTACTGTAGATTTTAGTTTTAAAATATTTAAAGGTGCAGTATGGAATATTGACAGCTAGCAGTTGAAATGAGTACTGCATCACAGAATCACAGAGACCAAAGCAAAAACAGATATTCCGACATGGAACACATCTCAAAATACAATAACTGGCTGGAGCATTGAAACAAGTAAGTCAATTTAAGTTGTTTCCTAAATATCTGCAAACATATTATGGTATTATGGTTATGGTATGGTTTATGCTTTAGTACAGTCAAGAAAATTACATACAGCACCTTTAAAAGGGTCCACAATAAAAATAAATATAATTTAATCCTTTACTCATCCTCATGTTGTTCCAAAGCCACAAGTCTTTTGTTCATCCTTGGAAAGTAAATCAATGTACATACATAGAGCACATCAAAAATGGTAAACAGAAGCAGAAACATGTTTGCTTGTTGCACAAGAACAAACCAGAGATGTTCTTATGTTTGAGCTTCTGTTAACCATATCTAATATGAGTATGGTGGAGCTCCTGTTAACCATATGTGACCCTGGACCACAAAACCAGTCATAAGGGTCAATTTTTTTTAAAATGAGATTCATACATCATCTTTCCATTGATGTATGGTTTGTTAGGATACTACAATATTTGGCCGATATACAACTATTTGAATATCTGGAATCTGAGGGTGCCAAAAAAAAAAAAAAAAAAAAAAAAAAATTCAAAATATTGAGAAAATCGCCTTTGAAGCTGTCCAAATAAAGTTCTTAGCAATGCATATCACTAATCAAAAATTAAGTTTTGATATATTTACAAAATATCTTCATGGAGCATAATCTTTAGTTAATATCCTAATGATTTTTGGAATTAAAGAAAAATTGATAATTTTGACCCATACAATGCATTGTTGGCTATTGCTACAAATATACCCATGCTACTTATGACTGGTTTTGTGGTCCAGGGTCACATATCTGATGTGATCTATGTAAGTGCAGTGGTCAATGTTTCCATGCAGGGATACACATAAGTGGTGTGCATGTGCAACCAAAATAATAAATGTGCTGGGTAAATAAGTTCAGACCGCTCATACACTTCATTCATGCTTCACTCTAGGTTTGAAAATTATGAAAATGCAAATAAAAGATAAAAATTTGAAAAAGAAAAATTTAAATATCAACTTAATTATTAACTAAAATAACTGTAGTTTATTTAATACTCAATTTTATTCTAAAATATAATAGCATTATACTTGTTTTATTATTTTGTTAAAAAACTAAAAGTGCAATAATATTATTATTAATTATTTTACTTTGTATAGTTATATTTAACGGGTCACACCATGTGCAGTGTGAGCACTAAACCAAATCTCCAGGTGCTCTCATGAAGACGAAAGTCTTATGGGATTTGAATGACAGCACAGAATAAAATATCTGGTAAGAATAGAGAAAACAGTATCTACAAGCATGCATACATGCAGGGTTGGGGAGTAACGGAATGCATGTAACAATTACATATTTAAAATACGAAAAAAGAGAAACATTAAGATGCATTATGTTGTCTTTTTGAGCATCAGTAAATGTTTAACCACAAGGAAAATCAAGTCCAATGTTTGGCAGATGTCAACGAAATCCGTAACAAATTACTTTTTAAAGCATGTATTTTGTAGGGCTGGGACGATAAATTTTCCGAATGCATCGCGATTCCTCTGGAATCGATTCCGAACTTAGATTTTAACAGCAGATGGCGCTCTACTCTAGTTTTTATCCGCATACTCAAACGCTTATGAAGAAGAGCGCTTGTGCGTTCGGCCGAGTCATGTAATTTCACCTCAGCTCAGAATACTTTTTTGACACGAGATTAAAGGGGTCATATGACGTTGCTAAAAATAACATTATTTTGTGTATTTGGTGTAATGCAATGTGTTTATGCAGTTTAAGGTTCAAAAAACACATTTTCCACATACTGTACATTATTGTTGCTCCTCTATGCCTCGCCTTTCTGAAACGCGTTGATTTTTACAAATCTCATCGTTCTGAGAAGCAAGGCGTTCTCTGATTGGCCAGCTATCCAGTGCGTTGTGATTGGCCGAATACCTCAACCGTGAGACTGAAATGTTACACCCCTCACCGTATTGTGATGCAGTATCCCGGCACGATGACACAAAAACAATAAAACCCATTATAAACGAGTCATTTGTTGCATCCAGTGGGGATATAATTACTGATTATAATGACTTATGCTGTCTTTTTATGTGTCGCATTGCACCGCATAAACATTACCATGTCTGCATTTGTGATCGGAGAAACAACAAACACTACTCTACACTGCTCAAAACCCGCGTTTGAATAGTCAGTAGCAGAAACGTACTTAAAGGCTGTGAGTCAGAAGCGTCAGACTGTCCTTGCAAAGTTGGAATTTTAGAAACAGCCTTTGTGCAAGCCAGGATTGTAGGCTACTCTTCCAGGTTCAAGAAATAGTCCTCCATAAAATGCGCTGCACAGTGCACACACTCGAATATTTGGGTTGAACTGTTCTGGAACAGTGTTGTAAATACAACTTAACCACTGATTTCTACTTGTGTCCTCTTTTCGAAGCCCAAACAAAGTACTTTTGCTTTCACAACGAAACACAGCGTCTCCACGACATGCCGCCGGCGGCAGCAACAACACTACTACAGCGAGAATAATAGTTCCGCCTTCTTTCATTGTGTATACATTTGGGCGGTGTTTTGTAAATCTTCCCACACCGTGACACAGACGTGGGGGCGTGTTTAAATGAGCCGTTTTAGGGGGGCGTGGCAGAGTCTTAACTTTTATAAAGAATATCTCTTTGGTTTTGAGACTTTAGTCTTTGCAACTTCAGGAATCTTATCTATTCACAAACAGCTTGTAACACTCCAAAGGAAAACTTGAAATCGCATCATATGACCCCTTTAATGTAAACACAGCCCACTGTGAACACCCCTGTAATTCGCTTCAACCTTTTCAAATTTTATGAATGATTATTTTAGGCTCAAGTGTGTGTAAGGATTTGGAAACAAGCAGAGTACAGCTGTGTACAGTGCCATCTGCTGTTATAATCTAAACTCAGAATCGATTCCAGAGGAATCGCGATGCATTCGGAAAATCTCAGAATCAATCCATGAATCGATTTATCGTCCCAGCCTTAGTATTTTGTAATCTGTAATGAAACACATTTTAAATGTAACCGTCCCAATGGCCGCATTTACACTGCATGGTTCAAGTGACCCAATTCCGATTTTTTTCCTCCCATGTGGCACAGATCGGATATAGCCCACGACCGTGTAAGCAGGGAAAGGGGAAGGGAGAAGAAAAAAAACAACAAAAAAAAACGCTTAGATTCCGATATTCTCCGATCGGTTTCAGGCCTCATTCATATGTGGAAATAAATCATATGAATCGGATACGTGCATTTGCGCCTGCCGTGTAAGCGGTCAGATCGGATCTTCCCCTGTAAATGCGACTCCTATGTCATCGAAAAGTGAGTTTTTTTAAACATTTTGCGGTACAGACATACCTGTAACAAATGAAACATCTCTAGTTGAGTAGCAGAGGATTAATTTTGTTCGTTTGTGTTAAAAGGCGATCTGACGCTGAAATGTGTTGCTTTTGAAATCACGCTGAGTGCTCGTTGCTGCTACTGTCAGTGACGACGGCTCGTGCACAGATGAGCGCTTCAGTCCCATTCTTTCCATTGAAACCACAAAATAAAATGCACACAAATATGTCCCTGCCTTTGATATACAATCACTGATGAACGCATTTGGTTTTAATTACTAAAAAAACACAGACGATGTGACATGCTTAACAATATTTACCACCTGAGTATTATTCCACTCACAAGCTTTCAGCGGAGCTGTGAACATCACTGTCCTGAAGAATTTGTTCTAGGCTATGTAATTATTTTGATGTAGGCTATAGATGTAACTATTGCATTAAAACGTTTCTATATGAATTCCATGTCAATAAATTTAACTCAATGTACTATTCAAATTGATTTGTGATGTCATATGCTATTTTTGGCTTGTTTCACCAAGTGCAGTGTAAAATGCACATATCGGATATGGGTCACTTTTAAAAGAAATATAAGCATGTCGTCCAAAAAAATCGGATATAGTCACAAAATCGGAATTGGTCATCAATACACTTGCAGTGTAAATGCAGCCAACTAGAGGTCTGTGCAGGACTGTTTTTTTAGTCTCACTCCTGTTAGGTTATATTCTGCACCTACTATTTATTCACTCTTTGTTCACCCACTGCCCACTTAGAATAATTTTCTTCCCGACCCAACTGTTCCCATTAAATTTAGATCTCATTTCCAGAATCTCACATTTAAATTTCCACTACTGAAAAAGAGAGATTGTCAAGATACAAAATTCATTTAATATTTTTAGGTCAACACAGTAGGAAAAAAGTGTCGCAGAGAAAATATAAATAAAAATATAGGTTTTCCAAAATTGTAGCCTATGTTATTTTTATTTGTCTAGTCAAAATAAAAAATCCGTTTAAAATTTTGCTGTCAACACTGTAGGAAAAAAGTATCGCAGAGAAAAAAAAAAAAAAAAAAAAGGTAGGTTGTACACAAATTGTATCTTATTTTTGTTTGTCCTGTCAAGATACAGTTCGTTTAACATTTTGTTGTCAACACAATAGGAGAAAGTGTTGCAGAGAGAGAGAGAGAAAAAAAAGTAGGTTGTACAAAAATTGTAGACTATGTTATTATTTGTCTTGTCAAAATATAAAATTTGTTGAACATTTTGCTGTCAACAGTAGGAAAAGTATCGCACAGGAAAAAAAAAAAAATAATACATACGACATTTGTCATTTAAAATTACAAGCAAAATATGAACAAAATTTGATTGCAGGCTGTAAGATAAGAATGAGTAAAGTCGGGAATGGGATATTGTTAGACCGCCCATTCCCGTTCAAATTACACCAGAGTTACCAACCGCTACAGTGTTTTATTCGAAAATTTAATCCCGAGTCGCAAGAAATCTGGTCGGGTCCCACGGTTCCCACGGGAGAGCCAGGGGAATGCAGACCTCTAGTCCAAACCCTGCTTACATGACAATACTAGTGATAGTTTGCCAACGGTTTGTAAATGGACTTACACCTGGCACGGGCAGACTGATCCAAGACTTGAGCCAATATAGAGTTTCTCATCTCCGTCTCTCTGTGAAAGTCACAATGATAATAAACCTGTTCAGAGGTCCCACTTTATATAAGGTGGCCTTAACTACTGTGTACTTACATTTAAATGAATCATTTGGTACAATGCACTTATTGTGTACATACATGTTTTTACATTGTACTAATATTTTTTAAAATACCTATGTAGTTACATCTGTAATTAATTTCTGTAATTACAACTATAATTATAATTAACTATAATTCTGTAATAACTATAACCAAACCTGCCCCTAACCTTACCCGTATCCCACCTCAATAGCAGCAAAAGTGTTTTGCAATACAATATGACCACAATAAGTACATTGTACTTATTTTTTAATGCAAGTACATAGTAGTTAAGGCCACCTAATATAAAGTGTGACCTGTTCAGACATAATCCGTCTAGACAATTAAGCAATGAAAGAAACATTTTGTGAAATTACGTAAATAGGGTGAAAATGGTCCACATGATCTGAATTCCTCTAAATAAATGTGATTCATTTGAATGAATGCTGCCTTTCATAAAGTAGTAAGTATATTGATGAATTTAATTTTAATAAAATGTGTTGCATTTTGTTATCTAAATAGATATTTTAAATATTTAAAGAGCATGTTCAACATTGGGTAACAGAAATAAATAATACTTTTCAAAGACAAATAACTTTTAATTTAATGCATCAGAAAACTTTTGTTTGTTATTATTGTTTGATGTACCTCTGTTTGGCCTCTTGCTGCCCCTGCTGGTCACTAGAAGGATCCTAAAAGGGGATATGTAAAATTCATATGCATTATCTCTTTAGGGGTCCAAGCACCTAATTCCAAATTTCTTCTTTCCTGCCCTAAATGTGTCCATACTTCAGAAACTGTAAGTTGTAGAGACACTAAACTATAAAACTATATGTCATTTCTATTTTGGTTCATATCTCTAGAATCGTACAGGCTAGCTTCAAATTTGTTTTCCTCTGAGGGGGCATTTACATGCCACTATTTTCAGCTAAAAACAGAAAAAAAGGGTAGGCATTTTGCCAGTTCATTTAGACGACGAAAGTGTTTTGGGGGCCTGAAAATGCAAACTTTTGAAAAAAGGGTTTAAAATTGCAAGTTTTTGGAAACAATACCATTATGGTTTGTGGGGAAGTTGTGGCCTAATGGTTAGAGAGTTGGACTCGTAATCGAAAGGTTGCGAGTTTGAGTCTCAGGCTGGCAGGAATTGTAGGTGGGGGGAGTGAATGTACAGTGCTCTCTCCACCCTCAATACCACGACTGAGGTGCCCTTGAGCAAGGCATCGAACCCCCAACTGCTCCCCGGGCGCCACAGCATAAATGGCTGCCCACTGCTCTGGGTGTGTGTTCACGGTGTGTGTTCACTGCTTTGTGTGTGCACTTTGGATGGGTTAAATGCAGAGCACAAATTCCGAGTATGGGTCACCAAACTTGGTTGTATGTCACTTCACTGTCACTTTATGGTTTTCGTGGAAACTATAAAAACATGTGCATTACATGTTCAGTCTATAGGAATGTGTGAGATTCTTCCCAACTACTCGCCTAGCATGCATAACAGCGTTTTTAGTATTCTTCGTGGATCTGTGTGAAGGGGATTGTTGTCTGTATGTGAAACTTACAGACAAAAACACAACAGAAAACTTTACCTTTTGTAGTACATCATTGTCATGTGAAAATACCCTGAATCATTGATTCAAGCCCTATGAAATGTTGGCCTGCATTGGGGGGTTTGGGGCATTTTAATGAATTGAACTATATCACCAAAACGCAAAGTCGGACCTTGACACACATAGAGAGTGACAAATTCTGCCCCTGAGGGTGTAGTTTCAAGACTGTGCACAGAAAAAAATGCACATAAAATTCATTGTTTCATAAAGTTCAATAAAATTTAATATGATCAGTTTTAATATTATATTATCCCAAAGATACTGAAAACAAGCTGCCAGAATGAATGTATTTCTGCGCAATTAAAATGAAGACAACTATGTCTATTTTAAGAAAGTACATAGAATAGTAACTTACTTAAAGAGACACTTAAATATTCGTTATGTTTGAAAAAAGACAGCCATTGTATCTTCTACATTTATTTATAGATTAATATGTTTTTAGAATAAACATTTCAGCTAGCTTCAGTTCTGTTAACTCTTCAAATATATACTAAAATCATAAATATAACTCTTTCTTACTTAACTTATAATCATTATGAAGCTCTGGAGCCCATTAATGTCACAAAACATTAGCCTGTAACATTTCATTTAATTCAGCCATTCTTGAGACATGGGACAAAACATGTCTAACAATTGTAACTGCTATCAGGTTTAAAAAATTAAAACATTTTCAACTGTAAATGTTATGGGGATTAATAATAGTATGTATTTAACACAATTATCCCCTTCAATTTAATTTTATAATTATTATGTGAAATCTATGACACTTATTGTCTTCTCACTACATCGAGAACAGTGTGTCCACAGAGAAGGGTTCAGTCATTCATATGCTATAAAATGGATAAAATATTTTTTTAATGATAAACAAGAGCTTGTTTTATCAAAAGCAACACTTAATATCTCATACCAAAGCAAGGTTGTTTTTTAGTGACACATGCATATTTCATAAGGTTTCAAAGTTGTGTCCCCACTTTTTGTCAACACCGTCAGACATTAATTAAAATGTAATAAAATCAGGGAATATCAGGGACAGCTGTCACTCTTTAAAGGACCCCTTGCCACAATCCTCCTCTGCAGAGTACATCACCAGACTCTGGTCAGTTTTATAGTTTTAGAATATTTTAAATCCTAATGTAAATATTTCCTGGTCACAACCATGATATGTCAACACCATCTTCCAATTTCTGAGGAAATTATTTGAAATATTTAGATCATTTTATTCTCCTGAAGCAGGTTCCATTAGCATCTAGCATCAACAGAAAAACAAAAAACAAAATGGCTACTACATGAACTCCATTTGTTTTGTGAAAGAAATGCCAAATTTGTCAACACCGTCAGATGGCACCACCGTAAGATTTTGTTCCAATAATATATCAAAATACTTAAATGTGACTCTTGAATAAAAGCTTTATAAACAATAACATACTCACTGTTTGTCATGTTTGTTTTAATACAGTAATTGATTGATTCAATGTAGTTGATAGTTAAAAAGACTACAAATTCAGGTTTTTGTCACCACCGTCAGATGTCAACTCCGTCAGTTCTGTCACCTCTGTCAGAGGAATATTTTGATAATATTTCATTATGATATTTTATATTTGTTGAGGAATTGTTGGTCACATGTGAAAGTGACAGCTGTCTGCTAACATGAGAATGTGTTTAGAAATGTTAAAAACATCTTGAATGCTGTTAAAGATTAAGTTGAAATTATATTACACAGTCCAAGGTAAAAAGCACATTTTGTTAAAAAAGAGAAAAGTTGGGAGGTTGAATCAAAGCATAGCTCAGTAGCTTAGTACATATAAGATACATAAATGTAGTTTAATTTTTCTGAGTACAAGATTTTATTTTTTCAATTTTGCACCCTGTTTTGTCCCACTTCTCAAGAATGACTGAATTAACTCGGTGGCTAAAGTTTGTTGTCGGCTCACTAGTCAGCAGCTCGAGAGAGAGACGTAAATGTATTATAGAGAACGTTTAGATGGATTTTTAGGGTGGTCTAGGCAACAATAAACGCGAATGGCGAGAATAGATTTGATTCATACCGAAGGGCCTGATGTACAGTTAAATATACGCCTAAAAATTGCGATACTATTAATTTTGCTCGTTTCTTTCTCCGTTTCTCTTACCCCATGTTTCGCCTGCAGTTCTGCCATACGTTGCCGCCTAATGGCTTCCAATTCTTCATCAGCCATGATTTTTAAATACAGAGCAAGCTTTCAGAAAGAAATACGACACGATTCGTGTGCGTGTTCTGCTTCTGCATGGAGAAATACGAGTGAAGCTACGTTGGTTCCAGGTTGTGTTAATCAAAACCAGAGCGATCGAATCATCGAACCTCACTCATTCTTCTTCTTCTTTTTCTTCTTCTTTTATGGCTTTAAGGTGCATTACCGCCACCTACTATACTGGAGTGTAGACCAGAGTGATTAACAGAACTTAATTTATAAATGATAAATAATAGTAATAAAAAAAATTGTAAACTTTATATTCTATTTATTAACCCAGTTTCCCTCAAGAATACAATTAAAGAATTATAATTTCCTGTTTGATCGAGTATTTGCTTTGGATCTATCGCCTGTGGTGTCCTTCGAATATTTCTCTCTCTGTAATATATTTTTGGCAGTGAAATAGTGCATGTTCTACTGATTCTTCCTCCTGACCACACTCACACAGTCCTGTTGGATGTTTTCCAATGAGATGTAATCTCTTATTTAGTCTTGTGTGACCCAGTCTTAACCTTGATATTATATTTTCCTCCTTGGTACATCGCCCTGTCATCCTCATCCTTCCCACTTCCTTCTGGATGGTATAAAGATGTCTGCGTGTACTTCCCTTGTTCCATTTATATCTTGCCATTTGCTGATGATTTTACTTTTAATTATTGTCTTTATTTCTGTTTTGCTAAATAAAATGTCCATTGTATTTTCCTGCCTGATTGCTTCCTTTGCTAATGAATCTGCTATTTCATTGCCTTTAACTCCCCTGTGAGCTGGCACCCACATAAATGTGAACACTATATTCAAATTATGAAGTCTGAAAAGAGTTTCATATATTTCATTAACTATGTCTTGCCTACTCCGGGATGAAAATGACTGTAAAGATAATAACGCTAAACTTGAATCTGAGCACAGAATAACTTTGTTTAGTTTAACTGGTTCTACCCAGTGCAGAGCTGTTGCAATTGCAATACTCAACTGTATAAACTGCCAGGTGATCTGATGTTCTCCTATTGATAGATACTTGTAAAGATGGAATGGTAAACACATATGCTGTTCTTCCTGTAGGATCTTTGGATCCATCAGTATATATTGCTACATAACTCTGATACAATGTTTGAATCCTATCCTCCACCAACACTGGTAGATTTCCTGACTATTTTCCAGTATATAAATCAACGACTACTGAGAGAAATAACCATGGATGAGTTACTGTTAATGGGAATGTAGGAATATATGTTTCCTGATCTAATCCCATTTTTCTTGCTATATCAACTGAGAGCAAAACATTTACTCTTAGCTCTCCAGGATTCGTACAAGGTGCGTAAAGTGCTTGAATTACTTGAATTTGACTTTTTGACATTTAAGTCCTGGAAAACCCTTGAAAACAGCCACATTTATGAAAAGGTACTTGAAAATTACTTGAATGCTTAAAAGGCAGTGTAAGAAACTATAGTCTGCCTCGACCCAGATTCCACTCCACAATATATGTTTGATCATGCTCATTTCCCAAAATGGCTTAATTATTATATAGTAGAAGAAAGTCAACAGTTATGTTGTTTGTAGATCATTTGGAATGATCACATCCTGAGCAAATGGTCACCAATTGTAGAATGGGAGCGGGTGTGGGACACCAAGAACTACCTCAGACAAAGGGGTGTCAGAAATTAATTAACATACAGACCACAGCTGTAATAACAGGAGCAACTGTTTGAGGATGTTCGGGGTTCATTGCAACCCCGTTGAACCCAAGGTACTACATGAACTTTGTCACTGCTATGCTGCAATAAACATCTTCATCAAGATCTTCAACGTCCTCATCACTTTTTCTTACATTGGCGAGCCACCCAGCGAGGATTTTCCGGAAAAAAAAAAAGCGGGGAAAGGTAAGAAAAACGGTTTCTTTCTTCTATGTTGTTTTTGTCAGGGAACCCCCTCATTTAAAAGAGGAAAAGAAGAAAATTTTAAAGACAGAAGGCAGTCTGGTTTAGTCAGTATTTGCAGGAGGAGTTCTTAATCCTATTCTGTACAAATTCTGTTTGAGATTCTAACGGAACTGAATCAGCCCGAAGCAGTGTGGTGGCAGAGTTGTATTGGAATTGTTGTTTCTAAAGTAACTGAAGCAAAGTGCTTAAGTCAAAGTTTCTAAAGTAACTGAAACGTGTTGTTGTATAATTCTGTTAAGATTCTAAAGTAATTGAATCAATGTGGTAGAGTTGAATTAGATCTACTGTTTCTAACTGAAACAAAATTGTAAGTTTCTAATGTAATTGAAACTGACTGTGACGTTGTGATAATTCTGATGAAATTCTAATGTAACTGAATTGACCCAATGCAGTGTGGTCATAGAATTATTTCAGAACTGTTGTGTGTTATAGTGTAGTGAGTCTGATGCACCACGATTCTGTGAAGTTTAAAGCCCGAAGAAGTGTTGATTTGCCCGACGTACTGTGGCTAAGTAAACTGTTTTAAAAATATAACAAAACCCGAAGTAGTGTGGTTTTGTCCGACGTACTGTGACAGTGTTACATTTTTAACAGTTTAGTGTAGTGAAGTGTAAGGCCCGACGGAGTGGGGCCGTATCCGAAGCAGTGAAAAATTTTGCCTGACAAAGTGTGGCTGTTTTATTTATTTGCATCCAAAGCACAGGAGCTGTGAATAATTAGATTAACAGTTATCTTAAAGTAACTAGATAATGTTCAGTCAGTGAAGGAATAAAGGCTATTGAATTGCTGCAGACAATTTAATAAGATTGTGAAAATGGAAGAGCTGATAGTTAAGTACATCGCTAAGCACGGTTCAGTGGGAATGTTTGATGGGATAGAGAAGGC
>JAFVLL020038284.1:0-119717 GCA_021397915.2 Tor tambroides | reverse complement strand
TCAAGTGTTTTTGCAATGAAAGGTAGAAGGGAAACTGGTCTATAGTTCCCTAAAAGAGTTGGGTTAAGAGTGGGTTTCTTAAGAAGTGGGGTTATTTGCATTCTAAATCAAATATCACTATTAATAATTTTAACACTGAATAAATGAATTAGAGAATATTAGAGCTGAACTAGCCCAAAAAACATTTTTAAACTATTTGAGCAAAAGTAATAAAGTATTATTATTATTATCATTTGTGATAAATGTTATTACTTATTCAAAGTATAAGCTCTGTACTATAATGTTACATAAGACTTCTATTTCATATCAATGCTTTTTTTAACTTTCTAATTAAAGTGCAATATTACCCTTTATACTGTATTTTTGATCAAATAAATACAGCTTGATGAGCATAAGAGACTTCATTCAAAAATAGTAGTGTATCTAGAACATAAAATTTTCACCGTTCAGCTGTAGTTGCGTGACTAGTAACATTATAGTGGTGTTTTCAAGATGACCGTTGAGTAGACTGACCTAGTTTAAAGAGATCTTGTAACCAAACTTGTGCTACAAACACAATGAAAACCATGCAGCTAATGATGGAAGGTGTGATTTTAGGAAGTGATTATCCTTAATTGTCCCCTGGTATACAATAAAATAGACTAAAAATCCCACATAGCTACACTGAACCACCCTAGCAAACACACAACATGCTAAAAACCTTAGCATCTGCACCAAAACACCCAGTGATGGTGGCTTTTGCTCTTACATGCTCTTCTTCATTGTGCCTACAGCGCTACAGATAAATCCTTTTTCTCACAGAATTTCATTTCTCATATTGGAGCAAACAGACAACAGAATTAATTGTGTACTACATGATGCATAGCCCAGTTGCTCAAGTAGACTTTAAGTAATTGAGCATCCCCTAACCAAATGCAGAGGCTTTGCAATTTTACGCCTAAATTAATTACCAATACCATTCATGGAACATTTATTTGCAATCAGACCAGCCGAGTGAGACAATGGACAACATAAATTATAATATTAGCCAACAGTGACCAGCAATGTCCAGAGTCGGTTTGTAATGGCCAGTGGCTGGCCAGAGATTTATAGCACCATATTCTGTAAACTTGTTCATTAAGGCAAACAATAGATTGTGTCAGCAGAAGATCTGTAAGATTAATCACGCTAGTTGATCACTGTCCAGAGCTTGTTTGATATGTTTGTGTGTCATCTGTAAGTCTGGCTAAATTGAAGTGGTTTATTTATGCTGTAATGGTCAGCTGCTTGTTAGGATGCTGCAAATTGGAATTTCCATTTTAATGAAAGGACAGAAGGGAACATATCTCAGTGCTGTTAGTTTGTTTTCAGCCTTGAGTACCAGTTTTATAGATTAATACACTTCAGACACTCAAAGACACAATTAAATTGGGCCTGTATCTTTATCTAAATGTCACTAACCAAAAAAGCTCTCCAAATGACAATTATCTTGTGTTTCCAATTTACCCTTTTGTAAGTCACTTGACAGAAAATGGACAAATGGTTCAGAAGAAGTGAAACTGTTGCGTGCTTCTGCTATTTCACAGCGTCCTAGCAGGAAGTGTAATTTAATAGCTGCCCAAAGTGGGATATGGATCACTTGCTCATGCATGGATATTTAATAATTTTGCATGTTTTTTTAAAGACTTTTAGAGTCAAATGTCATGCAGATGAGAGAAATGAGGGGAAATAATTGGCATTAAACTATACATCTTAAAGGCATGCTGTATTGCAGGGTTATTCTCAAAAACGTCATTTTTCATGCATAAAAAATGTAAAATAGTCAAGAAACTCCAAAAAAAAAAAAAAAAAGGCATAATTTATAACCAAACAGTTTATGAAATAATAATGCATGGCTTGACTTTACTGTATATACTTTTGCACATTTAAAAATATTTATATCTGAAAATGAAAATTTAGCTGATATTCATTTATTTACTATTATTTTCCCCCTGGGTTAAGGCATAACAAGTGTGTAAAAAAGCCAAATAACATATGTACTTAATATAATAATTTCAAATAATTTTAAAAGAAAAAAATATATTTTTTTATTACATATAGATGGATGGATAGATAGATACACCATCTTCATTAATCAAAAATAATAATAATAAAAAAGAAAAAAAACTTAAGCTTTTCTTTATGAGTAGTGACCATGTCAAGATGCTGCTAAAAACTTAACATCGGTTTTTATGGGAGAAAGCTGAACTGAATTTTTTTAATAAGTAAATTTTATAAGTCGAATTATCCAAAAATTAAAATTTAAACTCAAATTGTGTAGATTTACCACTGCACATCTACATAAAGTAAATCTATATCGCACTAAAAAAGTGTAATGTGCATTAACACAAATACATTCTTCTCTAAAGATGCTAAATGATGCTCACCAGCTTGTGATGCTGAGGTGACATTAAGGAACGTGTTCTCACACGAAGAGAGAACGGCCTGTAATTTACCTGCATCTCCAAATGCTCCCAATTAAAGTCTAAAACAGCAGGATCCTTGTACTCACCCACTGTGCCACTGCTCTTCTGAGCCACAGGCAGCTGAAGAACCAGGTGTGTGTGTGTATTTGTGTGTTATACCCCAGGACGTCCAAGTAATAGCCTCATAAATCTACTCATGCATAAAGCAAAGCAGATCTCACCACCATTGGGCCAGCCATGCCTACACCTGCCGTCCTGAACACAGAAGCCAGTCACCCTCCAGAGGCTCAGTCTGTGGAGTGGTTCATCCAGGCCTGCTTTTGGTGAAATCATAATTTTGGTCATACAATTAACTTAGAGCTTAATGAACACAGATGCTGAGGAACATCCACATGCACAAGTACTTATTGATCTCTCACAGCTTTGCATAACTAACAAGAATGTGAAATCATTGAGACTTTTAGACTACATATTTATTTCATAATGCTGCATTAATCTGTTCTGACACACAATAAGATTTTTGTTTTAACACTGAAAAATCATGATTTGTGAAGAAATAACAAGCAATTAGTAAAAACTTTAGTTAGTAAAAACATGAAAACAATGCAAAAAAATTCTCAGTACTAATGGAGAAAAAAATATTACTGCAGTGTTACAAAAACTTATTTTGCATTACCATATTGCAATGTCATTGTCATCACTATAATGCAAAAAATTTAATTCTCATTACCCTAATGCAAAAAAAGTCATTTTTAAATTTTAAACTATTTATTATACACCACAATTATTATATTATGTTTTGACCAAAATTGGAAGCAAAGAAATAACATTTGGATACATTAAAGTAATGAGAAATTTATGTGGAAAATGAATTATTATTAATTAAATGGCAGAAAAAACATATTTTATGTACATTTTATATATATATATATGTATATATATATATATATATATATATATTAGTGCTGTCAAACGATTAATCGCGATTAATCGCATCCCAAATAAAAGTTTTTGTTTACATAATATATGTGTGTATACTGTGTATATTTATTATGTATATATAAATACAAACACATGCATGTATATATTTAAGAAAAACATGTTATATTTATATATTAAATATATTTTTATATAATATAAATTATATGAATATAAATATAAACTTTTAAATACATGTAAATATTTTCAAAATATATACTGTATGCGTGTGTCTTTATATATACAAAATAAATATATACAGAAGACACACATATATTGTGTAAACAAAAACTTTTATTTTGGATGCGATTAATCGCGATTAATCGTTTGACAGCCCTAATATATATATATATATATATATATATATATATATATATATATACAGACGTAACATATATAAAATATACATAAAACATTTTATAGATTTCATATATAAATATTTTATATATATTTTGTGTGAAAAATTACTTATTATTAAATGCCAGAATATAATAAAATTTTAATGCTAGAATATAAATCTTTTAACTTAGCAAGCTTAAAACGCCAAATTTCTATAAGCAGGTCTCTCATTACCATTCGTCATATGCAAATGATGTATTATGTATTAGGTTCACTCCACACCCTGCTATTCTACCAGGGTTATGTTGCTTTGAGGAATTATTGGATGATGGTGGTGATGGTGATGACGGCGACCATGATGACGATGGCCATGTTGATGACGTCCATGACCATGATGGTGACCATGGCTGCCAAAAGGAAGATGAGAGTGATGATGGTGGTGGCGGCTGTGGTGATGGTTCCTTCTGTGATGATGACCACCTTGCTCATGACGTCTGTGTCCATGATGTGAATGCATAAACACCTTTGATTCAACCATCGCTCGTTCATCCTGAGTAATGTTTGCACATATGGAGTTATAGAAGACATCCACATCTATGAAGACAACCCCTATGCCACCAAAGCCTTTCTGAAGCACCTGGATTAATAAATGCAACAGTGCTTATCTTCTGATTATCCATCTAGTAGTTTACATTATGTTATCGCTTTAAAACTACACTTCACTTACCTCCATGACAAGATTTTGCTCATTTGAGAGACTTGTTAAAGTAATGAAGCGCTCTTGTCCACTTTTAATGGCCTGACACACCTGAAAGGATAAGCGTTTCAGATGATTAAACAATTTCGCCTAAGCTCTCCCTGAGGAAGCTAATAATTAACGCTAAGCTAATACTATCTGTGGTTATAGCCTACCTGATCGCCCAGGTATGAACCCAAAACGTGGATGTGATCCTTCTTTCCTGTCTCTGTATTCATGTCATCATGCTTGAGGTGATCCCTGTGGTGATGCCTTCGACGTGACCGCCGTAAAAAAGCAGGCATGGCTAGATTGAGCTTTTGTAAGTCAACTTGCTGGTCCTGCCAGTGCTGGGTTGTTTTGTCCTGTAAAGGAAAAGAAACATGAGGTAAACCCAGAGTTAGAATGCTAACATGCTAACAGATAAATGTGATTTACCCAAATATGACAGGTCTACATCCTTGCTGGTTCTGGAGTAACATTTATACGGAGATCTCAAGAATTATAGATGCTACAAAAGTTTTACAGACCAATCATTTTTCCTATTTTGGAAGTAGTTTTAATGGTGTTAGGACTATAAGTTATGCTATTCCTGGACCATCAAAAGATGTGGATCCAGGAATATGTCCTGCTAGAGTTAATCACCTTATGTGGGCTGCATTTTTGTAGGCCAAAACCTGGAAATGAGTTAGCATTTTAGCATTTAGCATTTCAGTTTCCATTGTCCTGAAGTCAATGGGTGTTTTAAATGAGTTTTGGGTTAGATGCCTAAAATAAAGTCTGTGGTGAACACATACTCAAGATATAAAATACATCAGAAATACCCTACATGTGACTTCTTTACAGCTTTTACTTGTCTTTAAAAAGGTGGTCGCTAACAAGTTGCTAAATGGGACTACAGAGGCTGCTGGGACATTAAACATCACACCAAACAGGTAAACTCAACTTACTAGTCCACTTTCACAGCCTGTGTTGTCAGGAAAAATGTTTTTAAATAAAGACTAAGAGTTGTCTGAAGCGTAATGGCGGTGATGTTGAAGTCATGTGACCATGGTGTACTGTAGTTCGTTTACAGTCTACATCAGCGTTTCCCAATCCCAGTCCTCGCGCCCCCCGGCTCTGCATACTTCGTATGTATCTCTTATCACGTACAACGTTTGTTCTATTCAAACGCAAGTGCCCTGCGAAGTGGACATCAACGGATATTCCACCATGATTCCAGTTCGAAACGAGTGTATATGTTCCATTCAAAGGGCATTAAAGTGTGCGAGACATGAATTTAAATTGTATTTATTTACAGACGTATATGATGTCCACTCGTCTGTGTGAAGACGCTGCAGGCAGCGGTGCAGCGCAAATCCATGAATTAATGTTCTGAAGTGAAGTAAACTTCAATGGATTACCCCTGCTCAGGGAGTAAGGAGCAATGAACACTGTGTAGGGATCATATCAATCGGAACACAGTTCATTCACGTAGCTCTCTTCTAACGAGCTGGTTATCTGAATCAGGTGTGTGAAGGGGGGGGGGGGGGGAGCGAGGACTGGGATTGGGAAACGCTGGTCTAAACGCTGGTTTTTACTTCTGGTGATTGTATTTGGGCTGCAAAATTCATAAAAGTTCTGTTCATTTGTGATGATTATAATAATGAATGAACAAAGCATATAAGAATCTGAAACCTTTGTTGGTCACAGAGCTTATTTTCTGCAATAATCCAAAAGCCAATGGAAAAATTCTACTGGATCTTTGTCGAGTGAACCAGGGTGATGCTAATATCCAAAAATGTGTCATCCTTGAGGCACTCAAGCCAGCAAATAAAAGCCTGTCTCAACAAATTGTAAGAAATTTGAGTAATTTACAATGTATGGTCCATCCTTTTTGAGATCAGCAGGTAGAATGGAGATGAAGTCCACATACCTTTTAAAAGGAAAGAAACTATTAAGTACATAAAATAACCGAGCACAGCAAGTGCGATATGAATAGTGCGTAGGAACGAGACTCACTGTGAAAGTGTTCGCTCATTATAAGTGACCGCACTGTGGTCAACAGGCTCTAGTACAGACACTGACAGAAGTAGAGGTTGTTTCGCTTCTTCAAACGCGCCTTTTAGACTCTACAGACAAAATGAAAGCTTGTAATAAAAATACGCTTTGTTGTTATTAAAGCAAAACACATTTAAATGTGTTTTGCCTGAAAATAATAGTCCTTACCTTCAGAAAATTTGTGAATAGCTCTGTGCCTCTGCTAGATTCATCAGAAGTAGGACCATCCAGCCAAGTCACGTCTAGACCGTCTAAACTCTTGTCCTTAAAGAAGGTCAATACCGTTTGAACAAAAGTCTCAGCACCGGCCTCATTAGCAGACATCAGCTCCAACCTAAACAACAGCAAATTTAGTTAGGCAGATGGTGCCAATATGTGCACTGTCAATATACTGTCACTATTTTTATCCAGTGGATTTTATTTAAATTTATTCATAGTATATTTTTAATGAGTTTTCAGAGATTCTCTTCATTAATAAGTACATGTAAAAAAAAAAAATTTAAAAAAATTAGTAGGTTGATTTTTTTGTACCTTGATGATCTGACTTCCAAGCCAAGCAAAATCTTTAAAGTTGGATTTCTGGGGAAAGTTACATATTTTAATGAATACGTTTTTACACATTATTATTTTTTTTTTTTTAAATGTATGTAAAAGACTAAAATACTGTATAATAATCTCACACATGCACACACATATGTAAAGTAATACTATTTACAATAATAATAATAAATGTAATAATTATTTTTACAAAAGTCTGAATTTTAGCAGTTCAGTTCAGGGTTATCATCATTAACTAAATCTAAAGCTCAAACTAAAACCACAAAAAATAATGTTATTAATTGAAATAAAATGTCATTAACTGAAATGAAAAAAAAAATACAGCAAAAATACAGTATACAGCATATCTTTATACTGTATACAGTATACAGTATATCTTTAAATTAAAACACACAACAAAATTACTATAATTTTATTTAAATTATTGACAAATTAATAATAATTAAATTATTAAAATTAATTAAATTATTGACAAAAATGCCAATAGTAGGTTCAGTCAAATAATGAGTCAAGTCTACAATACATGAGTCATGAGTCAAGTCTACAATAAATAGCAAAAATCAGACCTCTCCTTCATCTTTCTAAGAGCAATGCTGTCGTCTTCCGACAAGCTTTGGAGGTAAAGGTCGTCATCAGTGGAGGTCAAGGGGAGGATGATATGAGAGCATGGCCCCTCATATGTGCGGTGTGTTAAAACATCCAGATAGCAGGTCAGTCTGTAGCTCCTCTGTGCACCTGAGACGTATGAATGAGAGAAACGTCAGTGCTTTGTTATTATGGTTACTTTTAATGCCCTCAGAAGCAGCCTAAGCTTACTGTTTCAGTTTTTAGCTTGTTCTGCCTCTCAAATGTGTCCTTTCTCAAGTGCTCTCTAATCTAGCAGCAGTGTGCTTGTACCACATGACAGTGTTACAAATGCAATGTTCTGTTTGAGAGAATGTTGAATGACATTTTAAACAGGTAGTGATGGACTTACCCACTGAAACCAGCAGGCAAAGGAATGCAAAAGCTGAAAAACAATAGAAAAAGCCTTATTAATAACTTCGTACACTGGTAAAATCAAGAATTCTATGAAAAATGTTAAGAAAGTAGTTTGCGACAGTTGTTTTTTAGGGCAAGTTAGTAGGTCTGTGGTTGTTCCAGCAGCGGAAACCTAACTTAAAAACCACATCCTGATGTGTGTGTAGATGTTGTTACAGATAATACTCAACTGCACAAATTTATAGCAACAAATTATGGCAAACATGCAACATATTAAATGCTTGAAAAGGTCTTACATGTAGAGCTATTTTATGTTTTACATATTTTGTAGTGTGTGTCACAAGAATCTGTTATGTTTAATATAGGTCCAAAGCCTGTGCAACATAAGCAATATCTGCGTTAAATATTTACATACACTACTGTTGGTAAGTTTTTTTTATTGTTTTTAAAAGAAGTCTCTTATGCTGACCAAGGCTGCATTAAATACAGTAAATCTGCAATATTGTGAAATATTATTGCAATTTAAAAACAAGAAACATTTCTTATAATTAACAATGTTGAAAACTGTTGTACTGCTTAATATTGTAGTGGGAACCATGATGCATTGTTTTCAGGATTCTTTGATGAATATATCTTTAGTAACAAGTCCGTATGCATGGTCACTTTTAATAAATTGAATGTGTTACTGTAATTTCTTTAAAGAATAGCCTACTTACTTACTGACCCCAAACATCTGAATGGTTGTAAATGTAAAATATATTCAAGGAAGAATGATTGATCACTTCTAAGACACTTAGTTTTCATATCTTTTACTATCAGCATATAATCTACTGAAAATACCAGTTTAATAACAACATTTAAATGTCAAAGTTTCACAGTGGTTTGAAGACCAGAAATACAAAACAATGCACTGTATACTTGCCTCTGATGAGCTGCATTGCTCCTGAAGAAGTCAGTAGCTGCTGTGTTGTCTGATAAAGGCAGACTATATATTATACACATACAGACACCACTTCCTGTGTCAGCACTGGCCCCAAATGTTCCCTGTCAGCTTCACACTTTGCTGATGAGAAGCCCACATCCTGATGACTGCAGGGTTGTAAAACAGGCCAGTGCCATCCTTCTACACACACTACATTTATATTAAAACAATGTTGATTGTATTTTCAGAGGCAGCAACATTTGCTAGTGACACAGAACATTATTAACTTGAATACTATTATTTGAAGAAAAGCTTGTACATTTTTTGGCAATAGATTTCTGATTAAAGGAATACAGTAGTTCAGCCAAAAATCTAAATTTGCTGAAAATGTACTCACCCACAGGACATCCAAGATGTAGATGAGTTTGTTTCTTCATTGGAAGAGATTTGGAGAAATTTAGCATTGCATGCAATGCTTTCACTGGAAAAAGCAATATTATGGATAGACGACTCGTATTTAGTCGGAAACAATGGTTTAAAGTTAAAAATGTCTTAATTATTAAGTTATTACATGCTGCTTTTCACTTCACAAGATGTTAATTGATGGACTGGAGTTGTGTGGATTATTGTTTTTATCAGCTGTTTGGACTCTCATTCTGACGGCACCCATTCATTACAGAGGATCCGTTGGTGGGCAAGTGATGTAATGCTAAATTTCTCCATATCTGTTCCAATGAAGAAACAAACTTGCCTACATATTGGATGCCCTGAGGGTGAACGTATTTTAATTTTTTGGCAAACTAATTCTATTAGGTCTGGAATCTCTTAACTTTTATTCAGAGCTAATCAATGGAATTACATAAAAACTATTGTTTGTGCGCATATTTATACATATCAGACTGATTTTGAGGTCAAAATAGAGTAGTATTTGATATTTAATTCAAACGTAGGTATATTAAATTATGGCATGGCCGTTTGAGGAGTACTTACATTCGAAAAAATGTAGCTTCTTACATTTGATTTTGATTTAAGTAACGTTAGACTTCAAGGACCCACCACATTCAAGGACGCCTGTTGAATGAAACCTGATGGGCTTAAAGACCGTGATCCTCTTCCTCACTCCGGATTAAGGTTTGTGTTTTATCCAGCTCAAAAAGGATATCGCCACCTCTTGAAAAGGAGTGCAGGTCTGTTTCCGTCTGTATACATTCTTAACAGATTTTAATCAAGGTTTACATTTGAGTAATGATATAAATATCAGCTCAAAATGGTGAGTCTGGCCTACAGAGCTTCACAACACCTGTTTAGTCAAGAAGGCAGCAGATATTAACCGACATTTAAAGCTATTTTAAAGCAAATGTTACACTTAAAATCTATAACACTCACCACATAATACTTTAAGCAACTCTATGCAGTTATTTTTGCGACTTTGGAGCCCCCTATTTAAGTGAACGTCGTAAATAAAGAAAAGACGTATGTGGTGAGTGTGGGAAAGAAAAAGGAGCCATTCGTCTTATTAGCTATTAGAGGTCAGAGTATAATCAGAATCATTTTGAAGCTGATATTTCAAGGTTAAAAAAAAGCAGCAGATTCACATGGAAGCGGTAGTAAATTTATGAACTGCTGCCCCCTGCTGGTGAGTTGTTCAAACATGCTCAAACTTATTACTACAAACTTCAGATCAGTGTGTAAATCAAGAAAGGCAACTCTCCAAAGGAAAAAGCTGAGGAAACACACAGGATTTGTTGGATAGATTAAAACAACAGTACTTTAATCCCCTTCAAATGTCCCAATGTAACACATACTGTGCAAAGTTTTAAGATGCAGGTAGTATAACTGTAATCAGTGAAGAGTCTGCATACAGCTGGTTAAAAGCAATATGGTACAAAACTGCTTTATATACACGCTATAGATTGAAATATTGTAGGTAAAAGTTCAGCATTTTGAAGGTGACCCCTTCTACTCGTTTAAACAAATAATACATTTAACATTTCTATGCAATCTAGTGCAAAGTAATCTGTTTTTGTTACTTTTTGGCTCCTAAAAATGAATGGTTTTCCAAAAGACATCAAAAATGATTTACTCACCATCATTATAAGTTTATTTCGCTCTCTCTTATGGGACACAAAAGAGAAGTTCATTGAATAATGACAAAAATTGTAGTCTGTTTCTCGTACAAAGCTATTATATGAGTTGTATGTTTTTGTTGTTGTTGTTGTTTTGACTGTACAAAAAAATTGGATTTAAATGACATGATGGTGAATAAATGACAGGATTTGGGGAGAACTGTTCCTTTAACATCTGCAAATGATCACAAATTAGACATCTGCTCAACACACATACAGACAGCGCATCCTTCAAATAAACAAAACCTGAATTTTAAAACATAAACATGCTTGTTTTGTTTGGCAGAATATCTTGAAGAAAAATAACATTTCAGAAGACATAGCATATTTAGTATTCAAAAATATGTTGAATTCAGCTTGAATGGTTTTAACTTGCTACAATTTAGTGATAATACATAACTAAAAAGAAATCTGCCATAGACTGAGCAGCACCAGTTAGTCATTCATTCAATTGCTCAATCACCCCCACTAGTGGCAAACAAAGGAACTGCATAATGATCATGCATCACTAGTAACATTCGGAACAGAATACTAGTCATACTGCCAGATATTTACTATGCATATAAAGGCAAGTAAAACAGAATGCATTATGCACCAATAAAGCTAGAATGCTACATTGTCACATTTCAGTGAGTAATAATGTATGATTATTTTGCATGTCTTGACTTTTAGTAGTCTGATCAAATAATGAGTCAACATAAATTTTAAATAAATTTTGGGAGAACTGTTCAGATGTATCATAGCATACACTACACAGAAAACAGTTATTTTAAATTGTAATAATATTTCACAATATTACTGTTTTTACTGTATTTTTGCCAAATAAATGCAGCCTTAGTGATCATAAGAGACTTCTTTCATAAATTAAAAAAAAAAATCTTACCTTAACTTTACTGCAGAAATACTAGTATGGTAGTATGCAGTTCCGAACACAGCTGATCATAAATAGAACTGAGTATAAAGAACATTTAAAAAGAAATAACATATGGCAAACAATAAAGAACACTGTCTATATCTGAAAACAACAGTAACATTAAATCAAAGTCAATTCCACCATCGCTGGCTGAAAACCCTTGATACAGCTGTGCAAATCCTTCATCATATACTCATTCAATACTCTTAAAATGTGCAAAAATTGTACCTTATCACTACAGCAGTCCCTTCAAAGTGAGCCTTTTGAACCATATTCTCCCAAAATGGTTTATAGTGGTACCCTAAGAATACATATCATCACTCTCAGGTACTAACATGCACCCTTATAAAGGGGTAGACAAGGTCTACTGCCCCGATGACAAGCAGTTGCACTCCTAAATGTACAATTTTTGCACTTTTTTTCTGACAACGAAGGAAAGCCTTCATTTCACATCTGACATTTGGAGAGAAGTTGCCCTGAGTAAAGTAACAACCCACATCCTAGTGTATCCACTGCCTTCGAAACACTTGACATACCTTTATCCAATGTCAATGTAAAACCCCCCTATTAACTCAAAAAGACAGGAAAGAGGCAGATCACAGACATTCACTGGCTTCTTGCTCCAGGGCCCGGATCTGAGGGAAGGAGGGGCTGAGATTTGAGTCTTTTCTGTGAAAGCAAGGAGACCGTAAGACGGTTTTAAAAAGGAGATCCATCCATCCATCTCCACACTGGCAGGTGAAGCCACCGACTGGCAACTACAAATCTATTACAGATGAAGGAGCCAATCAAAAGTCACTGAGGATGCTGATGTCAGCAAACTCCTGGCGGTAACGGTAGGAGTACATGCCCAGCAGGAAGGCCCATTTAAGAGTCATGAAGCTCCACACGGCTGATAGATAGAAGCTCTTGGGATCAGTTATTGCTGAAGACAAAAACACACAGGATGGATTACAAACAGCAAGCTATGCACTTTAAACATGCATATTATACAGATTTTGTGTGGAATATTTTATTAGAAAAAGCTGTCCATGTGTGATACTTACACTGCTTTTCTATAACAGCTAACGCTATGAAGGTGGCAAAAGCAGCAATAGCCAGGAGGGAGAAGACCGAACTAACAAACATGAAGAACTTGAGTCCTTTCAGCCATGTGCGCCAGTAGTCCTGAATGTACATAATGTGCGTGACCAATGCCCAGAGTGCCAGAACTCCTGGAGATTTAAACCCATAACATATACACATACATACATTGAAAAAAAATTGGTGTACACTGCAAAAAAAAAAAATAATAATAATAAATGAAAGAAACGGAAAATGTACTGGTAATTTTCTGACATTATCCAATAATTTTACAGACATTTCCACTAACCCTAAAACAACGCAATGAAGAGCAAAATTCAAAATACAGATAAAACACCTGTAAAATATTAATATGGAAAATTGATATAGTACATTTTGCCACATTTTTATGGATTTTCATGTAACACTTTGAATTAAATGTAAAAATTTTAAATAGAAAAACTGAAAATGTACTTTCTTACGCCAATAATCTGTTGCATTTACAATTTGAAAAATCTTGAGTGCAAATTTTCGGGGGGGAAAAAAATTAAGTAATCAAAATTGGCACAAACTGATTATTTAAATAGTTTGAATAAAAACAATATCATTAAAGAAATTATCTAAATATTAATTATCATACACTATTTATTTTACATTGTGTGTGTGTGTGTATATATATATATATATTGTATATATACACATATATATACACACACACACATATATATATATATATATATATATATATATATATATATATATATAGTCAAACCAACATTTATTCAGACACCTTCAACATTTCTCACATTATCACATTTATTTGCTATAGTTTAGAAAATGGTAATAAAATATGACAAGAACTCAAGAGTTAAACTGTGTCAGAACAAATTCATCTTGATAATGTCAGATAACTTTGATAAAAAGGTATGTAACAAAACATGGTCAGGTCAAAGTGTCAAATCAAATTTTTGGTCCCAATTTTTTTTAATCAATTTTACTGGTAGTCCATTGCATGAAGATTTTCGGGGTATAATATGTCACAGTTTACTTTATTTTGCTATCCTCACTTACATAAATGAACTATAGTGTCCTGCACCCACTAGTAAAAAAAAATATCAAAAATTATATGTGGTGTCTGAATAATTTTTGGTTTGACTGTATATATATTCCCCCATGTATGTTTCTCTCTCTTTCTCTAAGTAGAAATAGTCAAAAATCTCCATATTTATGGGAGATTATTTCCAAAGTCATTTTAAGAAGATAACTGGCTGATCCTTTTAAAAGAGAAATTAAATAATCAGCAATTATATCTCTATTGGAATAGCAAACCAAACACTGCATACGCAATGTGACAGCCGGAGATTTTCCCAACCGCAAGATCCCACAATAATAACAACGAATTAAAAAAGCGTGACAGTAAAAGAAACAGGATGTGAAATGTCTATATTTGACAGCGGATGTGTAAAGACCGTTAGTCTGTGGCCTTGAGTTTATTTACAGACCTGATAATCCGCCCATCGCCGCCGTCCATGGCTGTTTATAAACCACATTCCACACGATAAACGCCGAAAATCCCACCAACATGCCGAACGTGGCATAACCCACACTGATGTAGATCCTGTTTGGACCCATTAATAATGTATAAAGTACCGCAGTAAAGCTGTAAAAAGAGGCCGAAGGGAAGGATTACACCATCGATGAGAGATTATGTAACGCAGCGCTGCTTATTCGTAAACACGATTGCACGACCCGGAAGAGCTCCCCGGTATCACCATGGCAATAATCAACAACCTCACTGTCGCGGATGTTTGAACAGTTGAACAAAACGTTTTGTTACTCTATTCATAGTTTTTACGTGATCACTTGGATGGAAAAACAAGGCTTTCCTCCACTGACCACCAGTTATTTTTTACAACGTTTGTATTAAGTAATAATGTGTTACATTAGTAAAGACAGTGATATTAAAAGGCCAAATTTAGTATACACCTTATTGATTATGAATTTGATCTTTTAATATCACTGTTTTAATAGGCTACATTAAGGCACTTTAAGTGTTTTTCAAATTAAACGTTTTAGAATGTCAAGCTGTTTTCAGTGTTTGAAATACTGCAATTGAATATGGATTGCAAATGGCCAAAACTTGCATTTTGATCACATAACTTTGTGTGTGTGTGTGTGTGTGTGTGTGTTGTGTGGGCTTGTTTAGCTATACTTGTGAGGACCAGATGTCCCCGCAAGGATAGTAAAGCCTGAGATTTTTGACTTTGTGAGGACACAAGGGAAATAAATTATTTAAAATACTAAATGAAGTTTATCTTAAAATGTAAAAATGCAAAAAGGTTTCTGTGATGGGTAGGTTTAGGGGTAGGGCTATAGAAAATATTGTTAGGTCAGTATAAAAACAATAGAAGTCTATGAAAGTCCTCACAAGTATAGCAAAACAAACGTGTGTGTGTGTGTGTGTGTGTGTGTACTGGTTTTTGTGGTTTACGGGGACAAAATTTGTTTAATGACATGGGTATGACAGAGGTATTACAATTTGAAGGTGGTTTATGAGGACACTGCCTATGTCCCCGTAATTCAAAAGGCTTAAAAAAAAACATACTAAATGGTGTTTTTATGAAAATCTAAAAATGCACAAAGTTTCCTGTAAGGGGTAGGTTTAGGTGTAGGGTTGGTGTAGTGCAATAGCCCATACAGTTTGTACGGTATAAAAACCATTACGCCTATGGAGAGTCCCCGTAAACCACAAAAACAAACATGTGTGTGTGAGTGTGTGTGTGTTTTGAGAGGTGATCTAAATATTTGTGGCTTGGAAAAAGATAGAAAATTGACAGGCTTGTGCTGCAGCTCTATGGATGTTTTGCCCTCCAGGTCTTTGAACCAGTCGTGACTGAAAATATGTAAAAAATGCATTTAAATCAACTAAATATGTGCTAAACATAAACCATTATCATTTTTATGTTATAAATTTAGATTTTTTTTTTTTCAAATTATATATTTAAGCAGAATTATATATTTAAACAAACACTTTTATTTGTGTGCTTTATTAAATGTTGTGAAAATAAATGGTTCTCATTTCATAGAATGAGTCATAACTACAGTAATTTGCATCAATGGCTAATCACAATGTGCTCCAAAAAATAATTATGCATTAAATGTGCATTCATTGCTGAGAATTTAATGAGTGTGTACACATGCTAATTAAACACTCATTATTTATTGTAAATAATTACAGTATAACTTGGGCATAAAGTGTGACTGAAGGTTGTAAAATCAATGGAAATACATCAAACATGAAATAGGAATGCAACAAAAAAGGTTTTTTGATTGTCCATGTTTAAATGTTTCAATAAATCAACCAGCCTAAACAAACAAAAAGTAATAATCTAAAACGACACACGTCACAAGTTTCTCTTGTTGTTTGTGCAGCACTGCAGATGGTGGTTTTAATGTTTGATCTTTGCTCAGTGGTTTTCCATCGACTTGTGAAAGTCATTCTCACAGCATTACAGTATTGTGAAACAAAAAAAAATCATCTTCTCAATTGCAAATGTAGGTTGTAAAAACTGACGGGAGCAGATCATGCATAAAATTCCATAACAGAATAGAAGAAATGCTACACCCAGAATTTATTCCACAAATGGTTCCTTGCAACCTATTCACTTTATTGTCCTTCAAGCATATGAATACACAAGGAACAAAATGCCATGCCTTTGGGTACTATATAAAATACTATTAATTAGTAATTATTAATTTATGATCGCAAAATGTGATCATGTAAAAGGTGTATGACAGCATGATGTTATAACTGTATAAACTGCACAAAAAAATGGAGGTATGCATTTAAAATGATCAGCATTATGATATCAAGTAGCGTTGATTAAGCATGAGCACACATCTTTGGCTGGACAGAGATGCTGATGCCCATGTAAACAGAATGAAAGTCCACAGAGGAGCAAACCAAATCAAGAGGCCACAGATGTACTTTGGCCCCATTTCCCCCGGTCACTGTCAAGAACTGAAATGTTATGGGTTTTACTTTAATTCAAGGAAATGGAAGACAACAAGTGTCATCAAGCTTCAAGACATACCTTCATAGGTCAGCCTTCATGAAATGAACACAAAGCCACATTTTATGTCACCAATCAGAGTGCAGCAGGAAGCTGGTAACTTGCGTGGCTTCAGCGATTCAGATGAGATCAACACTCAGCGGTTTCCTCTGTGTGCTTCACAGACAACACAGACAGACATAAAGAGATCAAGCGAGAGATAAAGAGAAAGAAAAAGTCATACAGAAATTGATACTTCAAGACAAGACAGACGAATTTTTGGCGCTTGCCTTGAAGACAAGAAAGACAAGACTGTCCTGATTGGAACTGAACAAAACTATTTTGAAAAAAACAAACAAAAAAAACACTGCCAACATCATCTACAGACGGACCAGACATACTGGTAAGTGTTTATGAAATGTATCACCGACATATGTAACCACATTCACCTTGTTCTTGAGTAGAAGAGTGTTTAACTTGAGAAAACAAGAGTAGCTTTATCTACCAGATCTGATCCTGAAAAATGACTTTAATAACATAATAATTGTTAATAATTTCATTAGATAATTACTGACTAATTTTGAACAAAATCTGAATCAAATTAATTTAAAATGTATCATGATAACTTACTGCAAAACATTTTTACAATGCTGATAGACAATATTATTGGAGTACATTTACAAGGAAATACTATTTCAGTTCAAAATTTCACGTTTAATATTAATAATAATAATAATAATTAATAATCATATATATATATATATATATATATATATATAAAAATTACAAATATTTTAATTTATTTGTTTTAGTAAAATGTATCATTTTAATTTGAATATTTTAATATACTATAATAATTAATACATTTATTTCTATACGTAGTCATTTAGTAATTCAAATTAAATGATAAATTCTACATGGAAAATTATCTTTATTCATCATTCATTTACAATCTGTTTTACAACACATGGTCAAATTTGAATTTCACATTGGCTATAACGCTGGCCATGGATGTGCATTTAATAATCTTAAGTGACTAAAATGCTCAAAAATTCTCAAATAACTTTTGGAAATTCTGCGGTCCTGTGATTCATCATGATGCTGGGAAAGAGACTTAAGAGACTGGTGGGTGACAAGCGAGTGCAAGAAGGTAGGCTGTGAATTTACAGAAGCCCCCAAATAGCAGACAGGAAGTTACACGATTAGATGTGGGCGAGAAGGCGTGCATCTCTCTTTTCTCCATCTCCCTCTGAGTGCTTTCATTACTTCATATTTCACTGGACTTCCAATATAAACAATATTTCCTTCCTCCATGGGCAACAGAGATCCTCTCTTTCTAAGAAACAGGCGCTTAGTTGGTATGGGAAGGAAAAGGTGATTTGGAATGACAGGATTTATGAGCATGTAAAATCACATCATGTTCTGGAATTACAAAGGGATGGAAACAATCTGCATGTGCATGTGTGAAGCTTGAGATTCCTGTAAAAGGGACATTAATGTGTGTGATTTTTGTTTAATTTAAAACTATGTTGCATTGGGAATCCACAGGGAGTTGAAGATTGATTACAAAAGGCTATGATTTGTTGCAGGAAGTCCTACACCCTTTCCCAAAGGAACTGTGTGCTTGTTTTCTCGCTGTATTTTAATCTCTGTGATGTGAGGTTTTCTAGAAATGTAGTACTGGTTAAAATTTGTTATTTTGTGAACTTTCTGGATACTTTATGGAACTGTAAAGTATTAAGATTTTTGGAACGTACTATAAAACACTGTCACAAAATGTAATACCTATAAATGCACACTAGAGGGCATACTAAGGTAAGCAGCAGTATTGCTCATCGTTTGGGTTATGGATTTGAACAAGCTAACCCTAACCCTAAATATGAAACTTAACATATTCTTTCATGCTAGCAACAAGAATTATACCTAAAATTGTAAATGCTAATTTTAAATGTTTTGCCTGACATACAAAACTGGTGAAAATATTCCCATAGATTTAAATATAAGGAGGCAAACTTATCTATAGACCAGAATATCAGACCAGACTTGGGGGGCCAGTAAACAACCACCTAAAGTTTTTTTGAAAAAGGTATAATTTAAGTAATAATAATAAATATGCAATAAATATAATTTAGAAATACATAATAATAAAACATGTTAAAATTATATTTAATAATAAAGATTTAAATAATAATAAGTTAAAATATATATACTTATTTCTATATTTAGTCAATTAAAAAATATATAATTATAAATATATATAATTTTAGTTATAAATAAAAACAATTTAAATTATTCAGCCTTTAACCAATAAAATCTCTTTTACAAGAATATCCTAGACAGGCAACAGTACAAGTAATTACATAAAATAAAATACAATACACAAAAACAACAAAATGTAACAAACTTTGACAGTCAGTCAACATCCTGCTCAACTCAAGCAGCTATAATTATTTAAATTTCATTATGATCTTCAATTCACTTAATAGGACAAGAGGATATTTGAGGTGTACATTAATTACTCCACTGCCATTATATTTTAGAGGATACTAATTATAAAGCTTAGCAAAACAGTTCTTCCAGCTGTCCAATCTAGGTTACCTGACTGGGTCTTAATAGACTATTGTCTTCTCAATCTGTGTGAGTTGATCTTAATCTAAAATATCTTGTTTAGAATGTTCTCAATGTAGCAAGTACATATCTGAAAAAGGCGTCTACATCTTTACATCTACACTGCACATCGTCGAAAAAAGTGACAGACAAAGTGTCTCTTGCTATCTGATCCGAGTTAAACCTGTGCTTCTCTATCTGATACAAACTACACGTTCAAGCGCCTTGTGAGGGTCACATGCAGGAGAACTGGATTTCTGAGTTCTCTCATTGGCACCGCTTCTGTCATAGGCAACCACTCACACACACACACACACACAAACATACAGGAATACACTTTCACATATTCAGACAAGCAGTCAGGCACACAGCTAAAAGGAGCGATTGTGGATCTTCTTACTTTCATTTGCATCGCTGGGCCTTAGGGTTTATATCATTAGCTGCTGTGGAGTGCGACGTACATGGAGGATATACATGCCAGAATGCTTTCGTTCTTTAAACAGATCTTGTCTGCTAAGAAGAAAAACAGACTCGGTAAGACAAAACTAATACTGTTCTGTGGAAATCTGTGCCTGTTTTGCGAGTTTTAGAACTCATGATCAGAGTTTGTGAACATCAAATCACAGTGTTGTATTCTCTGTTGTTTCTGTGAGCACACAAATGCATGCATGAATACTAGTGTATATGGCACTTTTCAAAAACAGGGTACAAAATAAGGCCTGACAATCAAACTTAAAAAAAAAATGGATTAAATGGTCAGTGAAAGAGGTACTTAAGCTTCAGAAAATGCTGATCATCAACCTTAGAAGGTCAAACTTATATAATATGAGCTGTTTTATGTTTTAATAGTTATTCACTTTATACGAGGTTTGAAATCTTTACAATCCTTCTACCAAAATTCAGGACATTTAAATCTATGACTTGTGCAATCTTTATGTAATATTTTACAAAATGCATCAATGACAATAAATAAAATAAGTGAATAGTTCGGGGCTTTATTTATATTTCCTGTAAATGAAAGAAAAAATGTTCAATACAGTATTTTATATGCTTGTCTTCTGGTCATGCTGTATATTAGAAGGTCAAAATGAGATTATTTACATTTTCGTAATGGGGAAAATAAAGGTAGGGAGCAAAATATGGGACAATTTTGACTAAATATTACATTTTGTTAATTAAAATTAGTCAATCGTCATATGCTTTTACTACATTCATCATCAGTTCAACAAATTATGTCAAAATTATATTTTTGTATGGTTTTAAATCTCAAAAATGGACCTCTGATGTGTGCAAGCCATATATATATATATATATATATATATATATATATATATATATATATATATATATACATACAGGTGCATCTCAAAAAAATTTGAATATCATATTCATTTTTTGTAACATTTCAAAAAGTGAAACTTTCATATATTCTAGATTCATTACTTGTAAATTAAAACATTTCAAAAGTTTTTTTGTTTTAATTTTGATGATTAGAGATTACAGCTCATGAAAGTCAAAAATCCAGTATCTCAAAATATTAGAATATTTACATTTGAGTTTCATTAAATGACCATCCCTCCAGTATAAATTCCGGGTATCCCTTTTTCTTTGATACCACAATAATGGGGAAGACAGCTGACTTGGCAATGGTCAGAAGACAATCACTGAGACCCTCCACAAAGAGGGTAAGTCACAGAAGGTCATTACTGGAAGGGGTGGCTGTTCACAGAGTGCTGTATGAAAGCATATTAAATGCAAAGTTGACTGGAAGGAAGAAATTGGGTAGGAAAAGGTGCACAAGCATCAGAGATGACAGCAAGCTTGAGAATACTGTCAAGCAAAGCTGATTCAAACACTTGGGAGAGCTTCACAAGGAGTGGACTGAAGCTGGATTCAATGCATCAAGAGTCACCAAGCTCAGACGTCTTCAGGAAAAGGGTTTCTGAAACAGAAACATCAGAAGCATCTTACCTGGGCTAAGGAGAAAAATGACTGGACTGTTACTCAGTGGTCCAAAGTCCTCTTTTCAGATAAAAGTAAATTTTACATTTCATTTGGATATCAAGGTTGGAGTCTGGAGGAAGCTGCTTGAAGTCCAGTGTGAAGTTTCCGAAGTCAGTGATGATTTGGGGTGCTATGACGTCTGCTGGTGTTGATCCATTGTGTTTCATCAAGTCCAAAGTCAATCCAGCCATCTACCAGGAGATTTTGAAACACTTTATGCTTCCATCTGCTGACAGGCTTTATGGAGATGCTTATGTCCTTTTCCAGCAGGACTTTAGCACCTGCCCACAGTGCCAAAATCGCTTCCAAGTGGTTTCCTGACCATGATATTACTGTGCTTGATTGGCCAGCCAACATACCTGACCTGAACCCCATATGGAATCTATGGGATATTTTCAAGAGAAAGATGAGAAACAGTTGATCCAATAATACAGACGAGCTGAAGGCCCAGTAGTGCCTCAGCAGTGCCACAGGCTGATCACTTCCATGCCACACCTCACTGATGCTGGAATTTGTGCTAAAGGAGCCCAGACCAAGTATTGAGTGCATAAATGATCATACTTTAAAGAACTTGAACTTTTCTGTTTTGCAAATCCTTTTTTTGATTGATGTTAAGAAATATTCTAATATTTTGAGATTTTTGACTTTCATGAGCTGTAAGCTCTAATCATCAAAATTAAAACAAAAAAACTTTTGAAATGTTTTACAACATGTAATGAATCTATAATATATGAAAGTTTCACTTTTTGAAATAAGTTAGAAAAAAAAAAAACTTTTTCACGATTTTCTAATTTTTTGAGATGCACCTGTATATATATATATATATATATATATATATATATATATATAAATCCCCATTTAAGGAGTGCAGGCATTTTAATGTTTACAACAAGCTATTTTTCATGTTAGGTTAATTTCAACGGATCTCAGCCCCTAAATCCATTCAGTCATGAGACTTCAAAATGTAGCATTCATGAAAAGTACCATACACTTACAACTAATGCAACTGCAGGCAAGAGCTTTGTCATGCTCATGTTGAAACACTGACTGCTTTGCTTCAGCAGTTGTTTCTGTTTTGGAGAGAGATGCTGGTTTTGTGGGTCTGTTGCTGCAGTGCTGACAGAGATAATAAACCAAGAACAACAGTTGAGAAATATTTTTCAGGCCCTTGTGGAGGAAGGCAGGTGAATAGAGCCAAAACAGGGACAAGCTTCCAAAAAAATGTGCTAGTTCAAGGTATCTTTGCAACCACCCAGTTACAACATATTACACATAATCATTAGGAGTTCAGCACATTATCACATAATTTTGCTTCTAACTAATTTACCCCAAAAGAACTATCTGTGAGACCTAATACACACTTGTCAAGCTGTTTACAGCTTTGATTGCAAGTACACACAAAACCGCTTTTCTGTTTGTTATACTGTGCTGTTTGTTGTGATCCTCATCGAAGGTGATTAACAACATACATGTAAAAGAGCAGCAACATACTGTATTTAGATCTTGTTATTCCAGCATTTTACACGGCAGTGGCTGAAAAACTCCCCAAAACAGTCAAGTGACTCAACCTTGTTATATTTCAGTCCTCCAGGAAGAGAAGCCCACTCTCTTGAAACAATAGCTGGTGTCTAAACAAGTATTACGTAATGCTCCCTGACCTCCAGCCTCATGGACATTCTCAGGGTGGGACATGTCTTAAGATTGTCCCCAACATGACCTGTGGGTGGGGAGGATATACAGTACTGCCCATATTGGGATGATGCCTATTAAAGTGAATGACATTCATTTCTCAAAAAAGATAATACATTTTAGGAAATGATAATTTTGTGGTTAGCATGGGACACCAAGGTTAATATAAGTACTGTTCCAATCCTTGTGAGCTGTTCATCTAGGTAGCAGTGTTGCTCCAAATAGAAGACAGGAAAATATGCGGCCTTTTAAGATAACCTGTTTTAGCTCAAATCTAAGACAGCACTGCATATAATCAAGGATAAGGCAATCCAAGAATAGACTGCCTGCAACAAGCATGTTGAAAACCTAATGGCAGACAGACATAAGGAAAATACACGCAGTAATATAAAAGATATTTTTGTATTTATGCATATATTTATTTTAAAATATATGATATATATTATTTTGGAAATATTTTAAATATATAAATATTATATTTATAAATATTTAAATTGTTACTTTTAATAATTACTTTTGTATATGCACATATATAATAAATTAATTTATTTATTATATAAACACATTTATTGAATATTATTTATTGAATAATTAATTTTTTAGCTAGGATGTTGCGAGCAGCTGCTAGACAGCGAGGCAGCACACTCGATTTTGAAAAAGAGCTTGAGTTTCTATCTTTGGAAGCTGCAAGTATGAAAATAAACAGTAAGCAAGCACAATACTATTCATCAGAGTTCACAATATCCAGCCACTGGGTTTTGTGGGAGTCATGAGATCTCACAAATCATAAGCATGAGATGGGAAATAACATGATGTAACAGTAAAAGGAGAGCAGATTGAATCAAACAGTACTGACTTCCTCTCTTTCTTTACTTTTGTCTCCTCAGAGGCTCCAGCAATCATGTGCTCGGAAGACACACTCCTCCGGTCGTCTTTGCGCTCATCCCTTCAAAAGGTACAGAGCAATAAAACTGACTTCCTTAATAATGTCTGTGTGGATATATGAACTCAACTATTAGTTGCTTTTTCTTTGCACTGGGGTAATTCATGGGTCTCTAATGCACCAACTCTAAATCAAACACTAGGGCAAACCCATTTTACTAGACTGTAAACATTCAAAACTCATTTGAAAAGGAGTTGGGTAAAATCTGTCCTATTGAAATGTCAGAAGGATTTTTATCCAAGCTAGTGCTGCAATTTCCTGTTCATTTACTCCTCCACTCCAACCTTGGCACCTGCATTAGTAAGTAAGGTGGGTTATAGACATGCCCCCTGATCCTCACCCCCTCAAGGTTTATCATATGCAGCTGGAACACACAGATAAGAGTGCTGAAGGAGAGACCGAGTCAAGCGCACGAGCTAAACATATTTTGCCTGCTCTAGTGGTTCTTTTACTGCTTGATGCGGGGTTTTGTAATGCAAATTTCTACATTTCTGGATGCAGATGAAATAATCCTTCAGTGTATTATGAAAACAACGGAATAAGATGTTGTTTTTATTCCACTTAATAACCTTCTTCACTGTATCTTATAATGTTCATTTCTATAATGTCCCAACATTTTATTATGCTTAACAGATCATTCGTTCATGCACATTCAAATGGTTAGAAATCTGAAAAAACTATATATAAAACTCTGTGTGTGTGTGTGTTTTTTTTTTCAGTTTTAATTTTAGCTATTTCAGTACGTTAAATTAAACAAAAATGAGAAACGTTTGAGATGAGAAAATAGCTGCAATAAAATTTTCAATTTTTAAAATAAATTTTAAAATTAAATTTTAATTACATTTTAAGAAAAAAGTTTTTTAATATTTTATTTTATTTCAATTAATGATCATTTTATTTAAGTGATGAAAACGTCTTTCTTTTTTCCTTTTTTTTTAATGGTTGTGGTTTTAGTTAACTATAATAACCCTGGTTCAATACCATGGTATATGAATACGGTAATCGGCATAGAGGAGACCAGTTTTCACACTTCAGCCCATAACTTGCCCCATCACAACTAACCCTAGGGCCAGTTATAAACACACCTACTACGCTAAAATTGTGTCTTCATAACTAGTCTGACCAAGTATAGCAGTTAACTAAGGGGTAATTAGTCTTACTTTTAAGATTCAAACTAGACCAGTCTACATTTGTATGTAAGTGTCTTTAGAAAAAAATTTGATAACTAACGTGTAAGACTAGTCTTAAGACTTTACCTATAGCAGCATGGCAAATGCCACCACTGTACCATCCACCACACGACTTTAAATGGGTTAAATAATACAAATAATACAAAGTGTATTTTAAAGAAGCTCGATAAATTATTAAAACATTAAATATGCAACCTGTAGCTTTGTAGTAGCCTCTTAATCACTAGGGTAGAGTGGGGGAAAACACCCCATTGGGTAAAACGCCCCCCCTACTGTTTTTCCCAAACAAGATAAATTTTTATTGTAACTATGGACTACGTTGAGAAGAGTGATGTAGAAGTTTTCACCATGATGCTTACACTGGTGATGTACCGGTGAGGAAACGGATTTCACCGTAAATGATCTAATTTTCAGCAGTAAGAAAAAAGTGTTTTAAAGCTTGTTGTTCTGTTGAACATCACAGTTATACACTCACCGGCCACTTTATTAGGTACACCTGTTCAATTGCTTGGTAACACAAATTGCTAATCAGCCAATCACATGGCAGCAACTCAATGCATTTAGGCATCTAGATGTGGTGAAGACAACTTGCTGAAGTTCAAACTGAGCATCAGAATGAGGAAGAAAGGGGATTTAAGTGACTTTGAACGTGGAATGGTTGTTGGTGCCAGACGGGCTGGTCTGAGTATTTCAAAAACTGCTGATCTACTGGGATTTTCATGCACAACCATCTCTAGGGTTTACAGAGAATGGTCCAAAAAAGAGAAAATATCCAGTGAGCGGCAGTTGTGTGGACGAAAATGCCTTGTTGATGTCAGAGGTCAGAGGAGAATGGGCAGACTGGTTAGAGATGATAGAAAGGCAACAGTAACTCAAATAACCACTCATTACAACCAAGCTACGCAGAATACCATCTCTGAACGCACAACATGTTGAACCCTGAAGCAGATGGGCTACAGCAGCAGAAGACCACACCGTGTCACGCTCCTGTCAGCTAAGAACAGGAAATGGAGTCTACAATTCACACAGGCTCACCAAAATTGGACAATAGAAGATTGGAAAAACGTTGCCTGGTCTGATGAATCTTGATTTCTGCTGCGACATTCAGATGGTAGGGTCAGAATTTGGCGTAAAGAACATGAAAACATGGATCCTGAGAAGGCAGGATGGATCCATCTCAACGGTTCAGGCTGGTGGTGGTGGTGGTGGTGGTGTGGGGGATATTTTCTTGGCACACTTTGGCCCCCTTAGTACCAATTGAGCATCGTTTAAACACCACAGCCTACCTGAGTATTGTTGCTGACCATGTCCTTCCCTTTATGACTACAGTGTACCCATCTTCTGATGGCTACTTCCACCATGTCACAAAGCTCAAATCATCTCAGACTGGTTTCTTGAACATGACAATGAGTTCACTTTACTCAAATGGCCTCCACAGTCACCAGATCTCAATCCAGTAGAGCACCTTTGGGATGTGGTGGAACGGGAGATTCGCATCATGGATGTGCAGCCGACAAATCTGCAGCAACTGCGTGATGCTATCATGTCAGTATGGACCAAAATCTCTGAGGAATGTTTCCAACACCTTGTTGAATCTATGCCACAAAGAATTAAGGCAGTTCTGAAAGCAAAAAAAGGGGTCCAACCCGGTACTAGCAAGGTGTACCTAATAAAGTGGCCAGTGAGTGTATATGATATGAGAACAGCAGGGCCTGTAGATAGAGAGTACATGTTATTTAATAAAAATATAATGATATTTTCAGAATGACATAATTTTTTTCTCAAACATAGTCAGTGGGGTAAAACGCCCCCAGGGGGCAATAGGATATTACTGTAGTTATTCTGTTCTGAACATCAAATCCTTTATCAATCAAATGTATTCTAACTAGTTAATTGAATAAAAATATTTGGATTTTATATTTAAAAATTACCTCAAGTTAGCATCAGGTAGCTAGTTAGCTAGCCAGTTAGCATCAGCTAACAAAATGTTTCAAATAAGCTATTATAATTTTGTAATTCATAATTAGTGATTATATTCTTTTTCATTTTAAGCTAAAACTTCCTGTACTCTGATTTTGCTGTAAATGTTTAAAGCAAATTGCTTTGTCAGACTGGGGGGCAATGAAATTTGTACCATAGGTGGGGTAAAACACCACCTTGGTACAAATTTCATTGTTGTTAAAAATGAAATCTCTGGACATTTTTCATACTTTGTTTATAATTTATGTCATTTCCACTAAAACTATGATAACTTTTCTGAACACATTTAACTTTTGTTTTACAGAAGAAGAAAAAAAGCGTTTAAATTGGCGTTTTCCCCCACTCTACCCTACTACGAAAACTTAGCGTGCCCACATTTCCCTCGAACTGAAATCATTAGGAAGGTTTGCCATTAGGCTATTACTTCACACAAAGAATAAACAACAAGCGAAAAAAGGCTATATGACAATACAATTTTGATGTAAACAAACACCTGCGGATAATCCATGCGGATGCTGGCCAGTGTAGTGAGAGGCGCGCCCCCTGGCAGGGGCGGGAGCGGGAGCGCGGGGTGGCGCCTCGACCGGATTGTTGACGCGCAGGCACGTCTGACAGCGAGCAGAGCAGGTTTTAATGGCATTCTGAGGCTGGAGATCACACGCACGGAGGAATGCAGCGAGCAGGTCCGGTTGTCCTGAAGCAGGGATTGTCAGATCCTTATTGGAGATGTAGTTTTCGACATGTGTTGCTGCAACAGATGATCTTTAAGTAAAATAATCGTTCATATATCGGACCTGACTGAAACATGCATCTCTTTCGGAGTTATAATTACCAAGTCTTTCCCGATCGGTGTACCAGTGAGAAAACACCTCAGATCCGGGGAATCAGCTGGGTAAGTGGGCAGAAATAAATTCTTAAATTTTTTTTTTTTAAAAAGTAGAGAGAGAAACTTCTATAATCTGGTTATTCCTCGAAATTGGAGCTTGTTTGAAAAGGTAATTTTCTTTTTTTAAAGATTTTAAACAATCAAAGGATGTTTAAGTGTTAATAAATTACATTCTGCCATCTCAAGTTAAATGATCGTGCTTTAAAATATGTTTAAAATGCCATCTTCATGTAAAAATAACATGGCAAAACATTTCACATGATTAAAGAATATAGGCCTATATAATAAGACATTAAATGATTTTGGTGTCTGCTTTTTATTGGCACCCTTTTCTTGGAATAACCCAAAAAATATTTCCATTCTGAATAGCCTACATGCAGGTACAATTTTCTATTGACTCTGTATAGCTAATGAAGTGTGTTTGTTTGTGTGTCAGGATGTGTGTGAAGGAAGGGATGATGGCATTGAAACCAATGCTGAATGATGTGAAGCTGGAGGTTAAGACACTTCACCAAAGTCCCCAGAAATTGAACATGAGCACAAACAGTCAGGGAGAGCAGAGCTTTCTATTGTTGTTGTATACGCTATATTGCCAAAAGTATTGGGTCGCACCCTTCTAATGAACAGGTTTGACTACTTTAGTAATTTCTATGAGTACAAATGTTAATGTTAAAGCATATAATTATATTCTAGGAAATTGTGTGCTTCTAATATTATAGCAACAGTTTGGACAGGACCCTTTTCTATTCTAACATGACAGTGCCTCTGTGTATAAGACAAGGTTCAAAAAGAAAATTATTGATTCAGTCAGTGTGGAAGAACTTGACTGATCTGCATAAAACCCTAATCTCCATAAATCCTAATCCCAGTTTAACACCTCTGGTGTGACTGTACATGCAGACCTTGAGCCAAAAACTCATCACCAAACACCAATGACTTGTACATACACTATATAGACAAAAGTATTGGTACACCCCCTTCTTTAGAACAGAAAAATGCACTTCCAAATCTGTGGCAACAACGATGGGAACATAATTCATGTATTTAAAAATTGTATTTCCATCTCTGTTGCAACAGTTTTGGAAGTGTCTAAAATGACTGTACCCATATGTACAAGTCATTGGTGTTTGGTGATGAGTTTTTGGCTCAAGGTCTGTATTTAAAGTCACACCAGAGGTGTCAAACTGGCATTAGGACTTGGTTTTATGCAGACCAGTCAAGTTCTTCCACACTGACTGAATCAATCATTTTCTTTTTGAACCTTGCCTTATACACAGAGGCATTGTCATGTTAGAATAGAAAAGGGTCCTGTCCAAACTGTTGCTATACAATTAGAAGCACACAATTCCCTAGAATATCATTACATGCTTAAACATTAAGATTTGTACTCATGGAAATTACTAAAGTAGTCAAACCTGTTCATTAGAAGGGGGCGACCCAATACTTTTGGCAACATAGTGTATGTTTTTGTGGTTACTTGTTGTTAAAGGGTTAATCAAGGATGAGTTATTTACAGCGTATTGTTCATTGTCCATCTTAAGATTTGTTCCCTTACAGTTTGGAAAATAATGTGCACAGGAAGACCCACGCCACTGTAGACCATAGTGAACTTGAGTGAACTTTAGTGAACTACAGAGTAAATCTCATATAATGAGCATTTTTACCAAAATGAAGGATCTTATTTCAAAAAGACACTGGCTGATCTCTTTTAGATTACATTCATTTCAATTGGTTTTGGTCATGTGATTTTCATATCAATATCAAAAAGAAAAAAAAACAAAATACTCATAAACACGGGATGAGGAAACATATGGACACTGTGTAAACTGTACTGGTGCTTTCCCATCTCCATATTACATTGAACAGTGATTAACCTGCACGTTTACTACCATACTTATCCATGTCTTAAAATACACATCGTAAACAATTAGTTCAATTTGGACACACTGTCATTTCTGCACAGCTGACTGTCAGATTATTATGGAGCGGTGGTCTTTTATATGTCGAGATACTGGAACCAGATTTTCCTCTTCTACATTCCTGCAATAAGGGTCGTGACTCAGGATGAAATACTTCACATTGCCTGAGGAACCCCTGAGAAAGAGATAAAGAGCCCTGGTTAAAAAGATATCCATGTGTTGAGTGTGTTACTGTCTGCACTCTATGAGGGTTGACTTTTATCTGTCTGCTATTTTCTGGAGGTTTTTCCACCTGAAATTATGTATATTTTGTCAGAATATGGTACAAAACCAAACCTCAGACTGAGGCATCTGTCTTAAAGGAAATAGTTTACATGAACATTTGCTTAATGTTTACTCACCCTCAGGCCATCCAAGATGCTAGATGAGTTTGTTTCCTCATCATTACAGATTTGGAGAAATTTGGAAAAATTGCACTGAATGGGTGCCGTCAGAATTAGAGTTCAAAAGCAGATAAAAACAACACAATAACCCACAAGTAATCCACACAACTCCAAACAAATCCATCATTAAAACGTTTTTAACTTCAAACAAACCATTGCTTCTAGCTACAGTACCAGTTCTCTATCCATTATACTGCTTTCTCCAGTGAAAAAGTCATCTTGTCTGAATCAGGAGAGAAATATGCACACACCAAGAACAGTTTATAAGCACAGGCAGGCAAAAAATTTTCGTTTTTGGGTGAACTATTTCTTTAAGACTGTCCTGCATTAGACACACTGTAATAAATTTGTGTCCACTGCATAAGTGGGATTCCCATAAGAGTTTCTAAGATAAATGGCAAGTCATCTTTAGTTTATTTATGATTTGCTTTTGCCGCCACAGAGCTTGAGATGCAGCAATTTATATTTAGAACTACATCTTACTGAACATTGAATAATGTAAATCTATTTTAACAATGTTTGACAGCAATGCCATCTATCTATCTATCTGCAATTACTGTATATGGCTAATTTGGATATTCAGTAAGGTAAAGGAATAAAGACACCTGTCAATAGCTTTTCACGATCATGTGATTTCAGATACTTCCCAGCACCTTCATTAGACTTACAGTCAAAATCCCTGTGTAATTTCCCTCTTGTACTGGAACATGTGATCCAGCCAGCTGTAGTTTCACTCTACACAGTTTACTCAGTCAACAGAGCCACAGGGTGGAGAGATCTCTATGCTGGCCAACCTTATACTAAGTTAAATCAGGCATGAGGATGCAGTAAACCTGATCGCCTGAGAATCATCCAACCATTTTTACTGTCCATTGCTGCTGTTGAAAGGAAATCAAGCAGGGGAAATGCTGAGAAAAAAAACTCTTTTCAAAACAAATCAGCTTATCCTTATAAGATCTTCTTAAGAAAAGATACATCAGCCTTAAATGTTGGTACTATTGACTGGCTGATGCATTTTCTGTGGGCGTCTGCTGCATTAACTCCCTAGGTGGTGTGTGGTGTAGGGTAGCGGTTATAGGAACAGTAAAATTTTGTCATGATTTACTCACCCGCATGTTGTTCCAATCCCATATGACTTGCTTTCTTCTGTGGAACACAAAAGGAGTTGTTTAGCTCATAGAGGTGTCATTTAACAGAATGCCAGATTAGGTTATGAATGACATTAGAGTGACTAAATTATGACAGAACTATCTTGAAAGGAGTGAGAAAGGAGAAACCTTAAGTATTTTATAATAATAACCATGAGCCATTGTAATTGTAAGTTGCTGTAATTGTATGGAGCTGATAAAAACCGAATGATTACTTTTTACAAAACCTATAAAGATACATTATCAGGGCAAGGTCATAAATAGCAGGATATGTTTCTTAATGCTTCACAGCATTAGTCAGCTGATGCTGAGTAACACCTGCCATGGGAACAGAGTCTGACAATGCCTCATAAAAACTGAGTTATGGACTCTCCGCCATATGGGCAGAGAGGAATCAGGTGGAATTCGGGTGGATGAAGACTGTGGAGAGTTTCTGTTTGTCAGAAGGTTAGAAAACTATGCTGGCGTCATTTCAACTGGTAGCTCAAGTCCTTAATGATTCAAGTTGGTCCACTTGGTCATCATGGTAACGCTCCCCTGCAGCTATTTCCTAGTCATGCAAGTACAGCTTCCGTCTGTTTGAATAGAGAAAGCCTGAAATCTCCAAGCTTACTGTAACATTTCGAATCACAGATCAAATCTAACAACAACTGTATCATAAATTGAACTCAAACTCACATAAGGCTGAAAATGTGTCATGGAAAACCTGGAAATATCGGAAATTTTATTTTCTAGACCTGAAAAAATTGACATTTTAAAAAAATCTTAAAAGTGATGAAAATATTTAATATACATTTTTCTAGTTTTTTTTTTTTTTCCTCTAAAATATCTTATCTGCTACTGCAGTATATTGCTTTTGAGAGTAAAACTTGCTCTCAATCTGAATGCATATTTTGATTCAGGTTCTTGAATCAAAGAATTGGTTAAACTGGTTCAGAGAACAGTCTGGTTCAGAGTGATTCATTAGCGAATTCAATTTTTTTTGGCATTGGTCACTAATAGATATAATTAGGTTCTTTTTCAAATATGTCATGGGCATAATCAGAGTTAAATAAACTGTCTGTAGAGATTATTTTTTCTATGAAATACTGAACATATGCAATAGAGAGTTATCAGCAGACATTTTTTTGCATTTCTGCGCTTTTAGGTGACAGTATGCAGAATGGATTTAAACATGATAAAATGTTTTAATACATTTTAAAATATTTGATACACTCTTCAAAATAAAGGTTCTTTACTGGAATCTATGGTTTAATGAAGAATCTTTAATGTCCATGGAATCTTTCCATTGCACAAAAGGTGCTATATATTGGAAAAAGGTTCTTTAGATTTTTAAAATGTTCTTCATACTAAAAACAAAAATTATTGGGTTCTTTGGGGAACCCAAAATGGTATTTCTATGGAACTGCTTAAGGTTCCTTTTGGAACCTTTATTTTTAAAAATGTAGCTGGAGGCAAAAATTATTATATTTTATACTACCCAGAGATTCCTCTATAGGTCAGTTCATTGCAGAATCAATAACTAAAAAGCATTTGGGCATCTAAACCACTGGTGGTTAACAGCTTACCAATAAATATTTAAACATAGTTCATCCATTACTCTGTCCTCAGTCTCATTGATGCTCTGATTTTTATGATGTAGAGGAGAGAGAAGCTTTTCTTGGCCCTTGATTGCCGACAGAGATCAGAGCTGCGGGCAATTGTTGTTAGTTAATGGCTGGACAGAGAACCAAAACCTTAAGTACCTCTTGAGCAGGAATCCAATCAGATATGCATGCTTACAACCTGGTCATTTTCAAGTATGTGGTCCAGTTCAGCTGCTTGAAATCACTCAAATGCTTCCTCTTTTCTAGTGTCCTTTCTATTTTCAACAACATAATGAGCACTAAAGGAACAGTTCTCTTTTAAAAAAAAATGAAAATTCTGTCATTGTTATATAGCCATATTATGTCATTGTTTATGTGAACAGACATTATCAATATGTCTGAAAGTAGTTTTATTATTTCACAGATATTACACAGTTCTGCTGAATACACAGTTTTGATTGACATCTTTTGATTGACAGTTTTGAAATTAACATATATATATATGTGTGTGTGTGTGTGTGTGTAAATCTTTTATTTTGTTTTTATATTTATTTTACTTGCAAGTATTTTCTTATAACATTTTTATCTAATTTATTTTCATTATGTTTAATATTTTAAAAGGCAAATTAGTCATATTTATCGCTGTCTTCTGTAAAATAATGCCAAAAATAATGCAAAAATAAATTGACTTTTTTTTAGCAATTCTGATAATTTCATAAGCTCAAAATTCTGAAATATAAATATGTAATTCTGAGGGGAAAAAGATAAAAACTCCGACTTTATATCTCACAATTTCGATTTTTCTTCTATGAAACGTAATAACATTTTCTTTTTATTCTGTGGCAGAAATTGGCTTCCATACATATTTACCCCACCGTCTAATTTTTTTTAATGTTTTGCACAGCTTCTGCACATTTGTTAATCAGTCAAGCAAACTGTATTGCAAAGATAAAGGATAAACCTCTTAACGACAGTCTCTGTCCCTCCTCCACCAAGCAAGCTTAGAGAGCCAAACATTCCTCTTCAATTCTTGTGTGAATCTTAATTACATTATGGCAGTTCATTAGTCTTTGCTGAGAGGAAGGCAGGTGGCAAAGATCATGTGCAGTGCTAGTGTCAGATGCCACACATGGTGGTCTGGCATGTCTTCTGGCATTCTTTAGGCCTCGGTGCCTTTGTTGTATCGTGTTTTAATACTTTTGACGCTGTACATGTACAGAATGGCATTTTGCCAGTCGCAGATTGATTGTATAATCTCTATAATACTTTGAAACTAGATTTAGTGACTGGTCCTTGCCTGTGTAATATAGGCCACCGCAATGCTAGAACAAGAACTCAACTGCAGTCTCAATCCTTATCATCTTATCTCTTTCTCTCTCTCTTTTTCTCCTCAGACACCTCTGCCAGAAGCTGTGGATACACAAGACACCATCAAACAGGTATGAAGGTCTTTGAACAGTGGCCTGGGTTTTGTACATCTTGACAAGCCTTAAAGGGACAGTTCATCCAAAAATGAAATGACTGACATCATTTATTCACCCTCATATCGTTCCAAACCATTCTGTGGAACACAAAAAAGAGAATTTTTAGACAGTGTAGTCGTTGTTTTTCATGCATTTGACTGAGGCTTCAAAAAGGAGATAAAAGTCCCATAAAATCAGCTCATGCAACTTATTCACTATAATTCAAATCTTCTAAAGTCAAGCAATAAGTAACTTTGTGAAGATGAGACCAAAATTGAAGTTTCACAAGCCATATGAACCTCTCTAATGATGCTTTTGAATCCTTTTAATCAACCTGGTCTCACGACAAAAACGTACCTCTGGGAACTTTTTCGTACCGCCTTGTACGTTTCGTGACATGTTCGATGTGAAACGTCCACTGGGTGGCGCTTAAAGAGTGTTCTGTTTTTTTCCCCGGAACAGATGAACGTACCTATGGTACGTTTAATGTGACGTTGGTTTTGTAAGCGTCACCACAATTCTGATTTGAAATGTCCATTGAGTGGCGCTATAATGTATAAAGTATAATGCTCTGTGACGTTTTAAAATAACGTACCATCTGCACTAGACCTAAACCTACCCAATAGTATGAACAAAAGAGAATGTGTGACGTAAAAACAATCGCAAGCATGACGTTTTAGCTTGTTTTTCGATCTTTCAGCTCTTTCATCATGAGTCATGTTTTTGCCAGGATTCGTACCCAAGGATTCCACATCCTAAGTCCAATTCCGTGCCGCCTGAGCTACCGAACAAACTTGTTAAGTCCGGAAAGCAAAACATATGGAGCTGTAATCATAACTGTGTACGAAAACTATTACAAGTGCTTGCCGTTTTACCGCTTCTAGTGTTCATTTCTGTTGGAAACTGCAGTGATATGTATTTATTGGTACATATTTCGCATCTCGCGAAAAAGTTCCTAGAGGTACGTTCTCCTCATGACCCCAGGCAGCTTTTAACTTACACAGATGAAAGAAAGCCATACAGGTTTGGAACAAGTACATAACGGAATTTGAATTTTTAGGTGAACTACCCCTTCAAATGAGCTGCAGTAAAACAGTTCATAGGGATGTGTGGCATCTCTTTAACAGAAAGTATGCTTTTATCTTCACACCTCTGACTGCTATGTGTTTATAATATCATGCTCACAGAGATTATAAAGGGTGCCGCTCTGTAAAATAATGTTAAGGACATAAAAGTGCTGATGAAATTCTAAATATGGCTCAAAACACATGTGAAATATAATATTACTCATCCTGTGGAGTAGTTTTGCCTAGATGTCACAACATTTCTCCAGAATGGGTAAGGCCACAATAAACGGATAAAAAAAGATTAAACATATTTTGGTGTTGTTTTTGACAAACAACCATAATTACTCATCATAATGTTCAAAACACAGGTCTTTCATTCCATCTGAGTGTCATTTCAAGTGGATTGCAAATGCGATGTCTGTGTTTTGATCATTAATTTGTGATGTTTTGTGCAACTGTATTGCATACGTAATGGTTTATGTTTTCTGAACGTGAAGTAGTATGATTGCATACACATTTCACAGCTCTTTCGCAGCTATTTCACTACCACAGGCGGTTCTAGCGTTGCAGTGTCAACTCTCTCTGCTCATATGATACATGTCCCTTCAGTATCATGTGAGCCCCTGAGGGAGGAAGCCACTGTAAATATGTAGTTGTACTGGCTCTGGCTATCTCAAATGTGCAATAAATCTTCAAAATCTTGTTAAACTAGGTCAGTAGCTCTGTATCAGCATCATGTAAGTACCAGCTTTGTCTTAGATGTTTCTCCTAAAATTTCATGGGAGATATATAGAAACAAATCAGACAACTGTTTACCTAAATCTGAAAATCTGAGCACATTTTGAGAATTTAAGAGGCTAACCTCACCTTAGTTCAGTCAACCTTATCTATCATTCCTCAAAGCAGTGTCAATGATAATTGAGAATTGTTTGTAGCTAAACATGCATAGCTATTGTTTCTATTCTGCTTATCTTATAAGCAGCTAACCCACTGAAACCTCAAATGAGTCTATTTTGTGACTTAAAGCATACACTTAATCACCATAAATACCTATTTCCTTTGCACACACCTTTCGGTTCTTTTCTTATGCGATTCTGCATTGACCACAAAGGGGCAATGTTGAAAAACCAGAGAAAATGCAGCTGAAATGCTTTTTGTTTTTCAGTCAATGATTTTAAGCAGACATCTGGGCTTGGATATTTGAGTAGTGGTCAGTGCCTGATGGAAGAAAAGGCAATATTGCTGAGGATTTAAATGTGGTTTATCAGGGCTCTGGAAGGACGTTTCATCTGTGGAGTGCTCTCAGCTTCTGGAGTGTTTTTTGTGGGCACAGTGATTCCTGGAGTGTGTTCCTTTGAGCAGAAACAGAACAAGGAAAGCTGTTTTCATCAGAGCTCTCTGATCTTTTCTGTCATTAGTGGTGTTTTTTAAGGCAAGTTACTATTATTATAACTCATAGTTAAGGAAATATGTAGAGTTTTGTAAATAAGGGTTTTCTAAAAAAAAAAAAAAAAAATGTGTATATATATATATATATATATATACATACACACACACACACATACATACATACTACCACTATTATTATTATTGTATTATTATAGGTTAAATCTATTTTATTAATTATTTCCATTTTCATTTGTTCAGTTTTAGTCTTTTTAGTAATTTTAGTGCTTCAACTTAAACTAAATGAAAATTTACTAATATTTGTATTTTATTTTAGCTTTACTTCAGTTTACAAAATAGTTTTTAATACTTTAGTTAACACTAATATCCTTGATACGTTCATAACCATAATGAGTCCTGAGTGGCTCCGGTGTTTCTGATATGATTCCTGCCCACCTCTATTGTGAGTTTGCTATGTATTGTACAGAACGAAGCCTTTCCCTTGGCTCACCAAGGTCACACCATCACAACTGCCTCCGCTGTTACCGTCGCCCACAGATGGAAAACACAGCCTGTTTCCTCCCCACACAACAGAGGAGGACGGGTCTGTGCTGCTGATACTTCAAAACCCTATGCATGTGGGTGACTAACACTTGCATACAAAGGAAGCACAACTACATCCCCGACAAGTGTCTATAGTTGAGGTATTGTGTTAGAAGCTTGCAAAGCTCAGTAGGGTGAGGCTCTGTTGTTTTGTTGAGCAGCTATTCATATTCATACAAACAGGGATGAACAATAAGGATGTTTTTCAGTAGTTCAGGTGGTGTACAGTAGTGACCACACCACAAAAAAAAAAAGGTTTGTTTTATACATATTTTATATTTTATTCAATAAATATATTTTATTATTAAACTAAGCTTTTTTATAATTAAAATAATAATTTAAATTAAATTATTAACGTTATGAATTCCAAATCAAATCATTCTTATAATTTTGCCAAAACCTCATTTATCTAGTCAACTACAGCCCTGAAATAAAGTTTATAATCACATACCTATATTGTACAGTAAGTGCTATCCTGCTGCCTTTCTACATTGTTTGTATAGCAATCTGACCTACACTTGAACAATGCCATCCTTTCCCTCTGGACAAAACCCTTAGTCATGTGGAGACGTCACATAAGCAGTGTTCTATGACTTGGTAGTTTGGTTGGAGCTCTCCTGGGATCCTTAGACACACCTGAGAGAATCAGAAAAGCAAGTATACATGTAAATATAGCACAAGCAAATTGTTGTAAGCCAAAAATTTCACAAACAAAAAAGAAGTTTGCATAGTGAAATATAGATAAAAGTGAAAAATAGATATTCAAAATTAAGACTCATTTGACACTTTCAGGTTGTCAAGCATGAGTGGAACATGTCCAAAGGTAATGGGATGAACCTATATACTACCACTGAAAAGTTTTATTTTTAAAGCAATTTATACTTTCATCTAGCATGAATGCATTAAATTGATCAAAAATGACAAGTAAACACCTTTACATTGTAACAAAAGTTTTCAATTTCAAATAAATGCTGTTCTTTTGAACTTTATATTTATTATAGAAAAATATAAATAAAAAAATCAGAATGCTAAAAAAAAAAAAAAAGATTTCCACAAAAATATTAGGCACCACAATGAAAAAAATACAATAAAATAAGCACAACAAAATAATTTCTTAAGCACTAATTCAGCATTTTAGATTGATTTCTGAAGGATCGTATGACTGTAGTAATGTCTGCTGAAAATTAAGATTCGCCATCCTAGGAATAAATAAAATGTTAAAAGATATTAAAATAGAAAACAATTATTTTAAATTACAATAATATTTCACAATATTACTGTTTTCCAGTATTTTGGTAACACTCCAGTAGGGACCAATTCTCACTATTAACTAGTTGCTTATTAGCATACCTATTATTAACATATTGGCTGTTTATTAGTACTTATAAAGCACATATTCTGCATGACCATGTTCTACATCCCTAATCCTACCCAATACCTAAACTTAGCAACTACCTTATTAATTATTATTAAACAGCAAATATGGAGTTTATTGAGGAAAAAGTTGTAGTCAATGGTTTGTTTATAGCAAGAACTGGACCCTAAAAAAAAGTGTAACCAGTATTTTTAACCAAATAAATGCAGCCTTTTAAAAAAATCTCAGGACCCCAAACCTTTGAATGGTAGTGTATTCATCAAAATGACCTAAGATATTTTCAAGCCTTTTACAAACAACATTAATATGTGAATTGAATGATACGGTTGATATTTGGATGAAATAGAAAATGAGTAGCCATGCTTCTTGTTGTCACAGGTATCCTATGGTACATCAAATCCCAAGTGTTCAGGAGACTTGTCAAAGTCAGTGATCCACAGTGAAGTAATTATTCCCCAGGAGACTGTAGAATGCTGGGAATAGGCTGGCAGCTACTGTTCCCATCTACACCCTCATCTCCAGGGACAGAATCACAAAACAGAGATGACAAGAGAGAGATTTACATGCTCAGGGGCTGCAGACACTGTGTCTGGCCACACGCTGTGTAAAGTGAGCTAGATGGAGAGTTCTGCAGCATTAAAGTCTCAAAGGATACGGGGTTAGATGTAGGTTGACCACATTTACTAGGACTGTGCTGCTGCTTAGTTGGCCAAACATCTTAGATACTAATTACCAAATAAGTTACGTTAACAGTCATTAAGAGCTCTGAAATTGCCCCTGGATAATTTGGACTGGAGACTAAGCACATGTTCTGTGCAGTACTGTCCTTGTGCAGCATTTAATGAAGTGGTCCTGTGAGAACAGCACTGTAGATGTGACCTCCCTTTGGACTGAAAAGACGGGTCAGCCGATCCCTTACGGGTCAGAAGCCAATTACATCACCGTGACTGACTGATCAGGCCAGGGGCCTCCAAGAAGGGGCACACGCCACCGCCCTCAGCAACAACCACAACAAATAAAGTGTGAGAAATGAAGGCAATTCAAGTTCAAGACCTCATCCTGGGACAAACTGTTCTGTGGAGGAACAGAACAAACAAATAAAAGTTCAGACTTTCCGTAAAATCACAAGACTGAAGAATGAGACAGCTAGGGTGGAGCAGAAGCATGTGTCCTAATCCACATATTATCCATCCCAAATAGTATGCAGTACTGGAGTACATGAAGTGCTCATGCTTTTTGGGCTAATATAGCCCAAAGGAAGTTTGTTATATATACAATAAGACTGTGTAAAAATCTTTTAAAGGATTAATCTAAACATATTAACTATAAGGTCATGAATTTAGCTAGATGTAAACACAAGCAAATGCTATCACACAAGATGGATGATGGGGTCACGGCACCATTTTATGCTAGCATATCTCTATATAACTTTCATAGTCATATACTGTCTTATGGTACATAAAAAATACACTACTGTTCAGAAGTTTGGGGTCCATAACTTTTTTTTTTTTAAATGGATACTTTTCTTCAACAAGGATGTATTAAATTGATCAAAAGTAACAGACTTTGTTACGATTTAAAAAATGCTGTTCTTTTAAACTATCTATTCATTAAAGAATCATGAAAAAAATGAATAATAATTAATAATAATAATTCCTTACATTTATATAGCGCTTTTCTAAGCACTCAAAGCGCTTTACATTGTGAGGGGGGATCTCCTCAACCACCACCAGTGTGCAGCATCCACTTGTTAGGAGGCCATGATGGTCTGAGGCCAATGGGCGAATTTGGCCAGGATGCCGAGGTCACACCTCAAAAATATTAAGCAGCTCGACTGTTTTCAACATTGATTAAAAATGTTTCTTAGGCATCAAATCAGCATATAAGAATGATTTCTGAAGGATCATGTGACACTGAAGACTGGAGTAATGATGCTGAAAATTCAGCTTCGTCAAAGAATTTAATTACATTTTCCAATATTTTAAAAACAAAACTTTAAATTGTAATTTATTTCACAATATCACTGATTATCCCTGTTTGTACTGCATTTTCGATCAAATAAATGCAGCTTTTATGATACTTCTTTCAAAAACATTAAAGAAATCCTACCAACCCCAAAGTTTTTAATGGTTGTGCATGTACTTTTGATTTTGACCGCTAAACAACCACCTAGCTATAGGCTAAAAAAAACACACACACACAAAACACCTTAGAAACAACACAGCAATGCCCCAACAACTGCTCACAACACCCTAGCATCATAACAGCAAGTTTTGTAACAGCACCACTCTCATTTTCTAAATGCACAAACAGTTATCAGTTTTACTTGGGTTGCTGTGCTGTTACGGCCTCATGTAACAGCTTGAGGCGTTTGGCTTTGAACTTGCAGCTTTTGATGTTCTGAAGCATAAATGTCAAAATGAAGTGTATTTTGGTGTGTGTGTGATCTCTACTAAAACCACTTCAATCACTTACATAGTGTCGTCAGTAAAAAAACAAACAAAAAAACCCCAGCATGTGTTATATTTTTAGCTATATCTTATATCTATATGTTATATCTTAACTAGCAAGCATCCTTTCCTTAGTGCAAACCAGCACTAAAACCAGCCCAGAACTTAATGCCAAAATCTTAAATATCTAGCTTTTAATGCAATGCTTGCCATCCCAACTTGTCCATATCCTCCAACGTTTGCCTCCACTTCAACAGACGTTTGTTTTTTTTTGTTGTTTTTTTACAGTGTGTCAATGCGTAGAACCAGTTTTATCACCATGTGATCAGTGAGTTGGTCTTGGCAGACATGCAGAAAAAAACGAAGGCTGCGTAGCAACAACGGTGGCATGCTTCAGTAGTTCAATAAACTCTAGCCTCAATCAATGAGGTCGAGTTCTTACACTCCAGTCTTCTCAGTCTGTTTGGGAGCTGGAGCGGGACGCGTCATCTGCGGGGGGTCCAACAGAGTGAAGGGTGGGAAAGGAGGAGATGTGGAATGAAAACAGAAGTCTTGGAAGGGAGGGAGGGATGGATGGATGAAAACAGAGCAAGTTGATAGAAGGAGAACAGACGAGTGGAGAAACAGCTTCCATACGGGGGAGGAGTGTGAACGTTAGCAATCTTCAGTTGGTAAATTCAACTCGGCGGAGGTGTTGGAAAAAAATGTAGCAGATTCTCACCGCCCACTGACCTGTTCAGTAAAACACCAACTCGCTGTTTTTATATATGGCTGATATGGTTGTAAAGGAAATTTTGTGTATGAATGTAAACACAAGAGTAAACATTTCCAGTCTTCCTTTGGAAATGAGTACATTTCAACCAATTCAAAACAACATGAAACAGCAATTGCAATGCATTTAACTTACATAATGTGGCATATTCCGAGGAAAATAATTAGGGTGGGATATATCCATCAGGTTATGATTTGATGGGACCATTTAGCTGACTGGGTTTATATTACTTGTCAGTTTCCAGAACATTTCCATTCACCGTTCCTTGCTGGTGGAATGATCTTTCCGGTCTCATCCTGAATGCCAAATCCCTAACAATATTCAAGAGACAGCTATAAACTCATTTCTTCCGTGTACACTTCATTGCATCCTACTTTTCCAAAAAAATTAATATTTTCCTCAATCCCTCCCTGTTCTAGCTTATACTATTCTAAACAATTTCTGAAACTTTCTATTACGAGCACTTTTTGTCTTTATTTGCCTCTTTATGATGAATCGCTTATTGTATTCCTCATGTGTAAGTCGCTTTGGATAAAGGTATCTGCTAAATGAATAAATGTACAATGCAAATGTGGTTCATATAAATATAAAGTCATTCATAAAGTAATTAAGAATGTAAATGGTGTCAATTTTAATTTTAAATTGTCTTAAAATAGTATTCAAAAGACAAAACATTTTTGAATCTTTTTAAAACATTCAGGAAGTCATTACTAAGATAACTGGTGTCAGTTTTAATTTCCTGTTGTATTTAAACAGCATTCAAAGACATATGAAAAACATGAAAAAAAGACTGGCTTAGTACAAAATTAAAAAAAACATGGTCATTACCTTTTTTTTCCTGTTTCTCTCCATCAGTTTTTATCCGATCGGATCCTGAAGGCTGCGCGGGTGGTTTACAACACTCTGATGGAGCGTAACCCAGGCCTGATAAGAGACAGAAAACACCATCTTAAGACCTACAGGTCAATATTTTGCTCTTTCTGTCATGTGCTTGTGTTTCTGACTTTGATGGAAATGCATCTAATCATTCCCAGGAAGTCACTTAGCATCGCTTGGACAAACAAATAAATCAACTTAAATGATTCAACCATAGAGACATGCAGATAAATGCGTAACACTTTAAATTCAGTCTGCTTTTTGACAGCAAAGCGGTTCTCTGGTTTGTCCCACAGACAGTGCTGCAGTGGGAGGGAACTTGTGGATTGGCTAATGAAACTCAATGATTGCTTCCAGTCCCGGAGTCAGGCAGTCGGAATGTGGCAAGTTTTGGTGGATGAGGGCGTTCTGAGTCATGGTGAGTGATCATCTATAGATATCAACACAAGATTATCTCCATTTTTTGCATTCTTTTCCTTTAAACAAGAGTACTATGGTACAGCGATTGTATCAGATTGTAATACTGTAGCATTTTGATATGCATCATGGTACTGAGGAATGACATCATGGTATTTACTACAATGGTACTGTACATGTCGAAAGAATAGTTTTGCCATGGCCAAAGAATATGTTATTATCATAATATCTGAATATATTGACTAACTGACAACCAATGTCTCTGTAAAAATGTGCAGTGAAACAGGAGTTAAACTTCCATGACAAAGACACACAGTTTTACCGCTTTATGGAGGCAGAGTTTGACCTTAATCACACAACTAACGAGAAAGACTCCAAAGATGAAGAACTCCAAGAGAGTTTATCGCTCCTGATCCAGATGGGTCCAGATGCTCTTCTGACTATGATACTGCGAAAATGGTAAGACACCAAAAATTGTGCCAACAGTCTGAAAAATAACAAGCATAAACAGTTTATAGTACTAGCACTTAAAGGAGAAGACTGTAATTTCTGTGCTACAAGTCACCAGACGAAGAGCTTTCTGAATATAAACAAACTTCCATTCATTCAGGGCTGAAAAGTGCCATTAAAATTGATCAGTTTAATTAAAAATTGACTACCCAATATGCACTTAATGTGTCGCCATTGGCTTAGAAACGCTCTAATGTCAGACTCATTTAAAATCAATATCAAATCAAGTCTATATTTGTGACAGTTATAGTTGTCTGAAGATATTATGAACAGAATTTTAACATCAAAAAAGTCACACTTCATGTTTAATCTCTTATAAACAGCACAAGATTTCTGTGTGTAATAATCTGTGTCCATGTTTTAGCCCAAACCAGAGAACTCCAGAGGACCTGGAAGTTATTTATGAAGAACTTCTGCACGTCAAAGCTGTGGCCCACTTGTCTACATCTGTGAGTCAACAGTCGCTGACAGCCGTCATGTTTCTTTGTGCCGATTTGTATCTTCATTCATCCCTCATTTCTTTCATTCTCTCTCATAGGTTCGGAAGGAGCTGGCAACAGTGCTGGTTTTTGAAAGCCATGCCAAGGCGGGAACTGTCTGTGAGTGTGAAAGCAATGATGACATTTCATTAGTGGTGGGCGGGAAGGAGGAACGGTGCTAATATTGAATTTGCGCTTAGCCAGAGTAAAAATGAGCAGCAAACTTCCTGTTTAGACACCATAGACAGACAGAATGCAAATGAGATGATTAAATCATTTTATTGTGTAATTCCCTTGTTATGTGTTGAACTGGATGATTGACATCCTAATATCAGCAAACTGAGAGACAAAAGGAAAAGAAATGAAAGCACTTACAGCACGTCTGCCGTCAATGCAGCAGTCATTCGTGCATTTTGAATAGTACGAGTAGGAAGCACACACTGATGGTTATCTAATAGGGTAGTTTAATCACTTTTAAAATCTGTCAAGTTTCATAAGCTCACATTAGTTTCATTTATTCAGACTCATACTTATCATCTTTCAGGCATATTAATGCTGCATTTGATTTTACATTTCAATCTGAATTCTGATATTGAGATGAAATGACTTAAATGAATCCAGTGGACTCGGAAATGTCTATTTTCAGTTATTAATAATTAACAAATTATTCTTCTGTAATAGAATGTATTTCTGAGTGAAACAGGATATTCAACAACAAAAAAAAAATTGGATGAATCTTGATTTTATTTATTGCAAATTACATTCAAATTAAATAAAAATAAAAAGTTATTTTTAATTACCTTTTAACACATTTATTTTTATGATCAAGTTGTGATTTTTTTTTTTTTTTTTTTTTTTTTTTTTTTTTTTGTTGTTACAACAGGGTTTCTGCAGGTTTTATGAAGGGCTTTTTAAGACTTTTTTTAAAACCAAGTAAAGAAAATTTAAGAAATAAATTCAATCTCCAATATTTTTAATTGATTTTACACACATTTACTGTACCTTCAGACCAAAAATCACTGCAAAAAAGCGTTTTTATCAGTAATTTTGTCTTGTTTTCCAGTGCAAATATCTAAAGATTCTTAAATCAAGATGCATTTACTTGAGAAGCAAAATTGTATTAAGAAGTCTTGTTTTATGAGAAAGTAATCAAAGTGGGTTTATGATTAAAACAAGAACAAATACAGTATATGCCATAACCTACTGACAGACATTTGTTCTTCTTTTAAACACTCAATCTGAAAACAAGATTTTGTATGTTCACTATACACCTCAAATAAATCTATCTTGATTTAAGGATGTTTAAATATTTATATTGGAAAAATAAAACAAAAATACTAAAGAAGATATTATTTAAACATTTAATGGCATGATTTTTTTTTTAATTTAAGACTTTCTGCTTTTCCTGTAATTTTGGCAACTGGTGTCCTCTCAAAAAAAAAAAAAGGTAAGCTTGTGTTTACTATAAGAATACAATGTACTGTGTTTGTGTTTATTTCAGTATTCAGTCAGGGGGACAAAGGGACTTCCTGGTACATCATCTGGAGAGGCTCTGTTAATGTCATCACACATGGCAAGGTAAAGCTATTTAACATCAGTTGAGCGACCTTTAGAAGTCATTGAGTTTAAATATAGATACACTTACATTGTTTGAAGGTAATACTCATACTGTGCACTTCCTCTTAAGGAAAGATGATCTTGTGTATGTGCGTCACACAGGGCTTGGTGACCACGCTTCATGAGGGAGAAGACTTTGGGCAGCTGGCCTTGGTGAACGACGCCCCTCGTTCTGCCACCATCATCCTGAGAGAGGACAACTGCCACTTCCTGCGGGTGGACAAGCAGGACTTTATACGTATCCTTAAGGTAGATTGTGTGTGTGTGTGTGGCCATGGATCTGCATGGATGGGTATCTATGGTGGTCTTTAACCTAAATTTAACTGCAGGATGTCGAGGCCAACACTGTCCGCCTGGAGGAACATGGTAAAGTCGTTCTGGTTCTTGAAAAGAGCTCAGCGCAGGAGTCCGCCTATCAAGGAGGATCAGCAAGCAGCAACAAGTAAATGATTTTGTCAATTTTTATGATAAATTGCACACCTGAATGATTTAATCAAAGCTTAAGTGTGAAATTTCTGCATCATTAACATCACCAAAAATCGGTATTTTATTTTTTTATGTTAAAACTAAATATAAAAATTATTAAAACAAAAGTTCAAATAAAACTTATATCACAAATACCACATATGATATATCAGGCTTTTATGGCTCATATAGTATGATATAATGACAATTAACAAGCTTATGCTTGAGGAGGAAAAACATATCAATTTTATTCAGAGGCCCAAACTGAGCCAAACTATGCAATTTGGGGTAGTTGCTGATATTTATGTGGCTAAAAAGATGAAATTCTCAGTATAACAGTATAGCTGGCTACTTACATAAAATGCTTATAAATATCCATTGTCACTTGATAGCTTTCAATAATATGTCTTACCACAGAAGGCAGTAGTAGAATGTGTACAACAGGTTTTCAAAAAAAGTCCTAATTTGGTTGATATTTTAGATGCCTTAAAAATGTGCATATCAAATATGATACCGTAGGCTTTTTAGGGTTAATAAAAACAATTACTTAGTCATTTGAATTGTGTTGACTTAATTTATGAGAATATCTCCTCACAGTGTTAAGCCCATTTTACCACACATGTGAGTAAATTAAATCAGCCAATTCAAATCCATCTTCATAAACCATTTATAGAAAATCACCAAGTGAAACGAGCCCTGAATAATACATATCCAGAATAGGTAAAGCCGTTCAATGTCTGCAGTGAAAGGTGATTCATCCTGGGTGCTTTACCTACAAAAGTGCTATTGTACAATGAAATACAAGCTCAATCATCAGTCATCACTGTTATTTGATTTCAAGTGCATTAAACCAATTATGAATGATGGAAATGGAGGACACTTAATCATCAATATGAATTATCCACCTCTCTCAGGTACACAGTAATGTCAGGAACGCCAGAGAAGATCCTAGAACACATGCTGGAGACAATTAAACTGGAAACCAATGGCACTGATTTTATAGGTATGGCTGAATTTGTTTAAAATTGAAGTCAAATAAAAACTTTAAATACAAAAACTTTAGGAAGTCCTTGTTAATGAAGTTTATGAGTCTGTTTTGTACATCTGCAGATCCCAGTGTGACTGACTTCATCTTAACACATCCAGTCTTCATGCCCTACAGTCAGCTCTGTGCAGCCTTCCAGCATCAATATCCTGCCACTACAGGAACTACTGATTTTCTACTTCATTTTGATATTTCCTATGTGTTTTATTTGTTTTGCTACCGGTCTTTATGCCAAAGGGCTCAAAGTTCTAACTGAAACTGTGTAAGTGTATCCTTAACTTACATTTGTACCTACCAAGCGGAGCCATCAGAAGGTACAGACCTGGAGAAGGCAGCGTATGCTCTCAACACCAAGCAGAAGGTTGTGAAACTGGTGGCTCACTGGGTGGCTCTGTATGGTCTGCTACTGAGGGACAATCCTGTGGCTTCTGAATTCCTGGAGGTAAAAATAGGTTAAACGCTGTAGTGCTTCTTTAGTAGTAAAACATTTGAAATTTCAAATGTTTCCAGTGTTTTATTATTTGAAAGCACAGTACTTTCATGGTAATTTATATAAATACATAAATAAATCAATAAATACATACATAAATGTTAACCAATATGATCATAACCTAACATTTTTAATCCCAAAATGTAATAATGTAATACATCTTCTCAAGAAAATGTTATTTGTTAACAGTAAAAAAATTCAAATTGTAAAATTATTATAACCTAACATATATAATCCAGTCAGATCCCAATGAACTAATTGTGCCATCCTACTTTATTTTCCTTTGAATACTGTATGTATTTCTCTCAAAAAGTGCATTGTCAATGCTGTTGGCACTCATTATGTCTTCAAATGTAATGGAAAAGTAAGTTTATTTAAAATATCACTATTTTTGTAATAGAAATTCAGGGAAGGGGTGATGGCTGACTCGAGACTTTCCAGCATGCTCAGAGAACAGCTGAGGGACAGGAGAAAGACAAAAATGTAAGTAACACACTTGCCAATGTACATTTGTACACGTACAAACACTTGCATGTAAATATTTTGTCATAATGACCAAAATCAGAACTCTTATACTATGATTTGTGACCATGTGACTGATGGATATGTCTCAGCTATACTTCAAAATCAAGCCAAGTAACCTTTAAAGTTATTTTGCCAGTATTTGCGTAGTTACGGCACTTCACACTTAGAAGCATTTTCAGAGCCAAACTGATGATATAATCAGATTTAAAGTCATAAAGTAATGAATACCATAATTGATCTTTCTTTGACCTGCTTTTATAAAGTCCACACCTTTTTCTCTTGAGTCTGCTATGTCATCAAATTTCTTTACATAATCCTACATCCCTATTATACTCCTTACAGAACCGAGAATGGATGTCACACTCTGACGAAGGTAAGAGGCCTTGCTTTCTTACCCTAATGGGAAACTTAAAGCGATAAGAGACTAGCCAATAAATCCTACTTACTTTATGACACAGCATGATAAACAGACTCGCTGGTGGAAAAGTCAACATCTCTGAGGCCAGAGGTCTTTAGACAAATTCAGAGAACAAAACAAAAGTAAATCCCATTCTTACAGAGTCATATACGCTATAACAATTGAAATGTGCACTATAAGTAGGTCATTGTTATCCATGGTCACATAAAACCCCTCCCTAACCGTTTGCAGTGTATTTGCGAACAGGTGTCAAAAAGACAATTACATATACGCACAGCACACTATAAATAGTGCAAATGTTCCCTGCACAGCTTTCCAACAGCAGCGCTTCCCCGCTGCTTAAAATTCAAGAAAAAATAATATCATATTTTACCTTAGTTGTGAATGTGAGTTTGCAGTCTGTATTGAATGTAATGCAAATGAAAGCCCGTTTCCTGCGAAATAATGGCTAGGAATGGTTTTCTATTTCAATTAAGCTGCACATATAAACATTCATCGCGACCAGCCTACTCTGATTCACGAACAAATGACTCTTATGAGTCGATTCTTTTTAGTGAATCAACAGCACGCAGGTGTCTGTCTGCAGAATGAATAAGCTGAGCTGTTCTTTTACAAGTTATCGATTTGAATGAGTGTCACGAATCCTTCACCGACTTGAATTGTTGTGACAACTGACAACACGAACTGACGCAAATTTTGCGTCATTACACAAATTATTTGATGATTTATCGTTAATTAATATTCCTTTATATAAACTGAAAAAGCAAAACGTTGCATCGTTTTGCAACACACAGTTGTGTTTTGTTCTTGAATGAATAAGCAGTTTGGACCGAGTCGGTTGAGCAAATGATTCACTCACTCATTTGTTTCATTCCTGAATGAATCATCGTTTTTGAACGAATCAGTTTAATCATCACTATTTGTAATGTAATGTAAACCTGCATAGACAGTCACTTAAATCCCCTTATATAGCCTAGTCTCCCTTGCTGCAAAAAAGAACAGAATTCTGTAGGAAACACTGTAGTGCACTAATACAAAACATACTGGTAGGACTTTTTCAGCTTTCTCTGAGAGAAGGCATCCTAAAAATGGTTTTAAAATGCCATATTGCCCATCTTTCACTGATACTTGATTTTGTTTGATTCCTCACATTCTTGGAATAAGAACTGCACTTTTTCGCAGACACAGAAAATCCATCATACCTGAATCTATCAATGCAGTCCATTTATTTCAGACACCCAGTCTGTCTACACATGTTGAAAACTGCCTTTTGAAGCCATGCAAGCTCTAATATCCAATATGGTCATCTGTTTGTTCCAGCTGAACCAAAAGTTTGATTGGTTTTCTGCTCATGAAGAGCCTGTGGGGAAATTACGGTCGATTAAAGCTCAAGATAAAGGTTCGTATTTTTACTTCTGTGAGAGTTTTAATAACAACCAATGTCATAAAGAAATTAAACCAAGGGCAGATAAAACAAGGATAATAGCCCTGTGAAGTTGCTAAAATTAATCTAAATAGACACCATGGAATGTACCTAATTAAATTTGTCCAATTGTCCATTTGCAGTCTTGTATGAGATCTTTAAACCGGATCATAAGGCTGTCACTGTGATGCTGCCGGTCGATGCTTCAGTGAACGATATCTTGACTACATTAGTGGATCCTGAGAGAGACTATGTGCTGGTCAAGATGAATTCCTCAGGAGGTAAGCTATGAGATTCAGATGATTTGGTTTCATAGTTTCATCTAAAGATATTCTGTGGCAGAACTTTGCAGCTTCAACATTAGATTCTGTCTTACCTGATCAGATTTTTTATGTGATCAAAGTTTCTACTGCCTTGTTTCTACTATAGACAGGGTCCAGCTCAAGTTGGAGAACACGGCGGTCTCTGCCTCTTTAGGAGTGAATGAGAAGCTTTTCCTCTGCTCAGCCAGCCAAGTGGAACAACTGGTGAGAGATGCCAGCAGAATTAATGCTGTTTCATAGTAAAAGATCTTCACTGGTAGGGATCCTAGCCATACAAGATGGCTGTAAATATACGACCATTGTAAAATATTTATTGAAATACTTGGCAAAACTAGTTATAAAATGTTTTTGGATTTTTATAGATATTCAGATATGCAGATATTCATTTATTTTTCATTTATTGATTTATTTTTATTTAATTTGATTAATATATCATGTAATTACTAAATGAGACAAAATTGTACATTTCAGTCATATCGTTTCTGGAATGTCTATTTACACTAAATGCAAACAGCCTGCCTTGTTGGCAGAGGCTATTTACACTAACTCCGCCCACCACCATGTGATTGGAGTAGTTAACACTACAAAAGATGACTGTTAAACATCAGCTCCAGTGGCGTAGATGTTAAAGCATGTATCGTAGTCGTTTTGACGCGATCGACCCGAGTTCGAATCCACCTTCTGCCAAACTTTTTTTCTCCTTTTTCAAATCTCATATCACATCGAAAATAATCAAAAAGTTGAAAATAAAGTATCGGGTAGGGTTAGGGTAAGTGTAGGGAGGGCTTCATTGTCTCAATAAGGTGGCATCCATTTAATAATTTGAATTAACATTTTAATTTACACTCACTACGTCATTTCATACTGTTTTATAATGTACTACAATACTGAGGAGTAGATGATTTGCAATAAGTAGTATAAATAGCAGAAAATCCTGCTATTTTAACATAGTGTTAGAATCAAAAGCTATTTGCACTTAGTGTAAATAGCATCTAATTGATATTTGCACTTAGTTCAAATAGCCTCTATCACTATTTACCCTTAATGCAAATAGCCGCTGCCCATACTTTTAAATGTAAAAGGTTACATTCTGCAGTTAGTTAATTAACAGAATGGTCAAATATTATGGTTCAAATTTAAGAGTCATCTCTGTTGTGTGTGTGTGTGTGTGTGTGTGTGTGTGTGTGTGTGTGTGTGTATATATGTGTATGTGTGTGTGTTTTGACCCTGACAGACACCCGTGAAAGAGCAGCTGGGGCCAGAGAAGAGCACCATGGACACTCTGGAGCAGATGTGCTCCAAGGACATGGCCAGTCAGCACACCAGCTACGACTGGGAACTCTTCATGGCCATGCATGAGGTAACAGCCAAATTAGCAAACAAATTTGTCACTGGCACATGAAACTGTTTCATTACGATCTTTGATGCCACTTATCTGGTTAAGAAGGAGTATTAAACAAAAATGACTAAAAACTACGACTAAAATGATTTATGTTAAAGCAATAGTTCACACAAAAATAAATATTTTATGAAAATATACTCACACTCAGGCCATCCAAAATGTAGATGAGTATCATTTGCAGTGAATGGGTGCCATCAGAATGAGAGTCCAAACAGCTGATTAAAACGTAATCCACAAGACTCCAGCTCATCAATTAATATCTTGTGAAATGAAAAGTGTTTGTAATAAATTCATCAAGACATTTTTAACTTCAAACCCTCCGGCTAAAATACAAGCGTATAGTCCTCTATCTATATTACTTTCTCCAGTTAGAAAGTCGCCTGGTCTGAATCAGGAGAGAAATATGCACAAATCAAGCACTATCAAGCAAATATATTGGTGAATTTTGATATGAGAGGACAACAGGAGTTAGACTTTTTCACTGGAAGAACCGTTATTATCGATTATGGACTTATATTTTAGCCGGAAACACCGTTTTAAAATTAAAACATCTTGATGGATTTGTTTCTTACAAACACATACCTTTTCACTTCACAAGACATTGATTGATAGACTGAAGTTGTGTGGATTACTTGTGGATTATTGTGATGTTTTTATCAGCTGTTTGGACTCTCATTTTGACGGCACCCATTCACTGCAGAGAACCCATTAGTGAACAAGTGTTGTAATACTAAATGTCTCCAAATCTGTTCATCTTGGATGACCTGAGGGTGAGTAACTTTTAAGCAATTTTTCATTTTTGGTTGAACTATTCCTTTAATCACCACAATCAATAATCACAATTAGAACATCACAGCATATTAATCCTGTAAATATCAGCATGTACTTGGCATTTAAATAGAAATCGTCTCACACGTTCAGGGACACGAACGTCACTGGATATGATCAGTCATGTGTGCAAAATATCTGTTCAAAAATCAAACATGTCAGAGAGAATGAGTCAGTGAAATATTTTACAGCCTAGCTGTCTGAATTGCACGCCTGCCTTACACCTGCTGGGTAAACATTTGAAATATCTGACGCCGGCTCACAAATACCTGTATAAGTGCGTATCAGATGAATGCTAGTAGGAAGTGAAGTGGACGTGTGTCATTTCAATGACTATTTGTCCTACATTTTAAATCACTATTGTCTATTTTAATGACTCCTCATGATGGCAAAGCTGAATTTTCAGCATCATTACTCCAGTCTTCATTGTCACATGATCCTTTAGAAATCATTCTAATATGCTGATTTGCTGCTCAAGGAACATTTCTTATTATTAGCAATACTGAAAACAGTTGTGGACTTAATTTAATTAGTTTGCTGTGCTATAGGTGGAGCTGGTCTACTATGTTTTTGGACGGGAAAAGTTTCCAGGAGCCACGACGGCTAACCTCAAGCGGTTTGTGCGTCGCTTCAATGAGGTTCAGTACTGGGTGGTAACAGAGTTGTGCCTCTGTGAGGACCTGGTCAAGAGAGCTATACTACTCAAGAAGTTCATCAAGATGGCTGTTGTGTGAGTACAATACCATTTCAGAAGACTCAAGGCTCTTAGCTGCCATATGATACAACATACAGTGCATGCTTTATAGTGGAGGATATTCCACATCTGTCAGTGGTTTAATCATTAATACTTTTACGTTAGTCTTCCTTTACGTCACACTTTTGCACGTTCACCTTCACAACATCAACATGACTCACCGTAACCACCCGACCCACTAAGACTAATTCACATAATCTTTAAACAAACTTTGTGCAAACTCTGTTTTGCAACTTTACAGCTATGTAGACACTTACACAGGATCATGTATACAAACTATCCCAATAAATGTTACAAATATATGCTGAAAAAAGTTAGTATATACTGAAAAAAATTAACTTTTGAAGTAGAAAATAAAACGTTTTTCTCCTAAAACATACTCCAATAATCTTATATTATTTACAACTTTTTTAACAGCATAAATTATGTGGCTGGATTTTTTTTTTTTTGTCCCTTATTGCAGCAGGATATAATCATTTTCAAATTATTGTTGTGTTAACATAGAAAATGATCCAACCTGCTTTGCAAAAATTCTGAATACATTCTTTGAAAGTAATCATGTAAAATCATGACCATTTTTATAGTGCGTGTCCAATTTTGACCACTAGGGGGAGGCAAAATGTACCACTGTGCCTGCTGTTTTATTCACAAATAGTAATATCTGTAATATCAAAAATACCACCAATAATTTACTAAATGAATGAAATGAATCCATTTGACTTGCTTGCTTTATGGAGTATGAGCTCATGGGCATCTGATTTGATCTATTTCAGTTTTAAAGAGCAGAAGAACCTGAACTCGTTTTTCGCAGTGATGTTCGGGCTCAGTAACAGCGCTGTACAGAGGCTCAATAAAACATGGGAGGTAAGGACAACTATATACTCTTAATCTAGTCTAAATAAGCTTGTGTTGTTTTATTTCTGTGTAAAATACCAGAATCTAACTTCTTTCAAGATCTTTAACACATATCAAATGACCTTACATTAACTTTGTTGCAAAATATAACTATATTATCGCCCATCCCTTTATATAAAGCTGCATATATAAGTATGTCCAACTTATTTATATATATATATATATATATATATATATATATATATATATATATATGTATATATATGTATATATGTATGCTTGATTGCCAGCTGTAATCTATTAAATGTGACTATAAGGCATGAAGATATTATTAACGTCAAAAGGAATAGTACACCCTAAATTTAAAATTTGCTGAAAATGTACTCACCCTCAGGCCATCCAAGGTGTAGATGAGTTTGTTTCTTCATCAGAACTGATTTGGTAATATTAAGCATTACATCACTTGCTCACCAGTGGATCCAGTGAATGGGTGCCGTCAGAATGAGAGTCCAAAAAGCTGATAAAAACATCACAATAATCCACACACACACACAAAAAAAATATCATTGAGGTGTTTCAACTTTAAACCACCAAAATACCAGTCCATAATCTAGATTAACACTAATGTTTGGGTTAACTATTCATTTAACAACAAATTTTCTGTAAAGCTATCTCAAAACAATGTGTATTTAAATAAATGTGACTTGACTTGACAGAGACTTCCAAACAAAACCAAGAGGATCTACTGTGCATATGAAAGACTGATGGTAAGAGCAAATATTTGCACACTCTTTACAGGGATTTGTCATGTCTAGGTACTATATTTAAAGTAATCACCTCTTTGTTGTAGGATCCATCCCGTAACCACAGGGCCTACAGACTGACTGTAGCCAAACTCAGCCCTCCATACATTCCCTTCATGCCTCTACTGCTTAAAGGTGCAGTTTACTACTGATATTATTTACTAATTATGTCATGACTATTTGATGGATATACGTTTAATCAACTTAATCTATCACTTACTCATTTGCCTGTGTAAGTTAGATATGACATTTATCCATGAGGGGAACAAGAACTACACTGATAAACTGGTCAACTTTGAGAAAATGGTGAGACTATTGCTTTCAGTTTAAATGTTACATTAAACTGAAACTCTATACCTTAGAAAACACATTTAATATGTGCTTTTTACCTTATTTTCAGCATATGATTGCCAGAACAGTTAAAACAGTTCGAGAGTGTCGAAGTCAACCTTACGGTACGGCTCCCCCTAGTGGTGTGGATATTAGTGTTTAACTCTGTAGAATTTAATTTCGTGTTGCTCACTCAGTTTAAAAAAATGAAATTCAGCAGTATCCTGTCCTCTTCTGTGCTTTTGCAGTGCCTTCATCTCCACAGAAAGGCTTGACAGAGAGAATGTTTTTGGATGCTCAAGCTATCCGACTATCAACATGTATGTTGTTCTTTCTTTTTCCCCCTCAATATGATATATAATGCACGAGTCTGTTGACGAATTCAGTATTGATTTTTCACTCATATCTTGCAGATTCAGACCACTCCCTGACCCTGCGCAATGCAGCCAGCATAAGACAGTACATCCAGAACCTCAAAGTGATCGACAATCAGAAGAAACTAACTCAGCTCTCCAGAGCCATAGAGCGCTGAGATGCCGCAAGACTGCCTTTCTTCAGCCCGTCCTGCTCCATATTGGAGAACAAAAGCAACTGATGGAATCCATGATCACCCTATGTGTGGTTGATTGGTGTAAATTCTCACAATCGTCATCAGTCAGTGCTGCGTGGACTGTGCAAAGCCAAGCATTGGCTGGGAAAATGCTGACAAGTGACAATTTCCTTTTGATGCCTTATCAGAAGTGTTTTGATCTGACTGCTGTGACTAATATGTGCCGTATCTGACACACTACACCACGAGCAAAGAATTTCACTTTAGTGCTGCTGGCATTAACTGTTATTTATAAAAAATGTATACCATGGCAATGTTGATTCTGATTACAGTTCTGTAGCTCTTCGCCACGTTGTTTCTGAACTTGCAGCACTGGCTTGGGCTGTTTTTAGAAGCATGATGTGGTGTAAATAAGTTGTTTTAGAGACAACCTGAACAGTGTAGAAATTTTGACTGACAGTTGAGTCTGGACCATTGAATTATTGAAAATGAATGCATAAATGCATAAAAATAACTATGGTCTGTCAGCACTTATTCTTTATTTAACAGCATTCTGGCCTGTTTTGAATATTAACCTTTGAATTTCATTGTAAGCAAGCACTGGAGATCAACAGATTGTACAGATTATTTCTACCTGCTGTATATAAAAGCCAAATACCACTAAGCTAAACCAGTTAAATATTATGAAGACAGCACAGTTTTGTAGAAATTATATATGAAAGTATATATCTTGTGCGTTTTTTCTTAATGAAGTGTTTATTTTTATATAAATAAATTATTGAACATTTGTGGTGCTTTTTTGGGGTTTAAGATTATTTATCCACTTAGTAGCTCTTATTCCAATTTTTTTCTCAAAATTATTTTTCATAAGCATGCTAAATGATCTAAAAGGAAAACAGTTCAACCAGAAGTTGTAAAAAACTGAAAGATTTATTTTAAAATGCAAACTGTAAATACAAATAATTACTTGAACATCCCTCTGATTCTCCCCAATATGGGGCGATGAAATACGTCAAATCAGTATCAGCTCAAAATTAAAATAATCTCCTCACCAAACATATTTACAACTTAAAACAAAAACACAAACGGGGATTTGGGGCAGTTTTTCAAACAAAAAAAAAAAAAAAAAAAAAAAAATGAAGACATACCCAGTGTTTCCTCCCGCTTAAAATATTAAATCTAACTTTTGGAGGAATAAATAATTTTTGATAATGTACAAAAGAGATTCAAAACATTACTAAGGATTCAAGTGGAGTCTGTGTGTCAGTTATTTGGTTTTGTACCAATTCAAACAACCGGATTTGATTAGTAAAACCCACACATACAATATCACAGACAAAATATGTCTTAACTGACGTGTTTAGATTTGACAAAAGACTATTGGTGATTAAATACTGAATTTTTAATGGTACGATCACATTTTATATCATTACATTTTTGACAATCGAGTCATGTTTCTGTATTTTTTTAGACTACAGCATTACACTGCCTTTTAAATGATCTGAACATCTGGGCTAATTTCAACCCTCAAACTGGGTGTTGTCTTCAAATACTCATTTCTGAGAACTTCACTAAAATAAAGTATTAATATGCACATGACAAAACAAGTTGAAAAAAAAAAAAATACAACAATATTGCACTTCCATACAGATTTCCTACACATCCCACAGTTCCAGCTGCTTTCCCTTTCTAGGTGGCTCGCTGAAACAGGAGTTTCACGATGGGTGACTGTAGTTACTTCCCGTCTGATTTGACCACTTCAGCACCATGATATACGGAGGCATTTCTACACTGACTGTGGCTCTCCATAAAACCAAAAAAAACCTCACATCCAAACACACACAAGCAGATGATCACAACGACACGCATACGAAAAAGACAAAACAAAAAGTATACAGGTGTTTTTCAACATTCAGTCCCTGGATGGGGCCTGCTGCCTTGGAAGAGGTTTGCTTTCAGTCCACGACTTTGCGGAAATCTCCTTCCAAGTCCACAGTGGTTCACCCACAGAAATCTGGAGGGATGACCCTTCCGCTCTTTGGCCCAAGAGTCTGTTAGCGTAACGGCAAAGCACAGCTCTGCTTCAAGGCATCGGCGAGGTTTCACAGGCTCGGCGCGGATCCAGTTGAGTCCCAGATGACTTTTAAGGCAACGTTGTCACTTGTTACTACTACAGAAATGGCTGACATTCAGTAGGGAAGAATGGTCGCCTTCCGCGAAGGATCCTGACAATGTTTTCCGCGGAAATGAGTCCCTCGATCCTTTCCGCGGCATCACCTGAGAGTGAAACCAACCTGGCTTGCATTCTTCGGAAGATACAGAGGAGACTGAGCTGAAAACATCTCATTCGGAGTGAAAATCCAAATAACAAAAAAAACATTTAAAACATCTTCATAAAAAGAAAAAAGACAGCAGGAGACTGGAGATGAGGGTCCACGGCGAGGTATCAAACTACCTCATTCTCACTTTCAAAACACAATAAATGAGCAAAACCTGTATCAATATCTTTGGCTGGCTGTGAAATACTGCATAGAAGTTTGTTTTTTGGTGTAAACGCATGTGTGTGTGGTTAACATTAAAAATGTAGAATGCTACACTGCAGATGCTGTTTAACCATCTGAAACACATGAACAGTTGCAGACTAAGACCAAAAAAACGAAATTAAATTGTTAAAAATTCAAACTCTTAATATTAGTGCAGATTGTGTCTGTCTTTTTCTCCTTTAGCAGGTTGCCAGGTGAGGCAAGTGATCCTGAGCTTTGGTTAAGATCTGTTTGTGAGTTGTAGGCTATAAGTGGTGGTTAAAAATCGAAACCCACATCAAGGAATAACAATAACATAAAATAAACAACGTCAACATTCATTTGGCTTTAAGTCCTCAGCGTCTCATGATCTAGTGCAGTACAGTGAAGATCCAGTGATCTTTCCTCCGTATTCCTTTACTGCAGTCTAGTCTTTGTTTTTTGTTTTTAAACAGCAAGTAAGCTCTCTTTGGATGGCCTCTGGTTGAGAACATTCTTCAGGACGTGTTTTCTGAATGCCCTCTTGTGTAGTTTAGGCCTCGGATGCAGCCTGAGGTTTGAGCTGGGCTTTTTCCATGGCGGTGCCGTACGGAGTTCTCTTGAAGAAGCCGAGCTACAGGAATCAAGAAGAGAGGGAGATAAAATTATGGTAAAGAAAAGAACTAATTTAACACTAGTTACTACCTAGCTGAACAAAAAAAAGGATAGGAAGTGGTTCACATTTACTTACAAACTAGTCCAGCTACAACTGATAAGAATTTGATTATGCTTAGTTACAAGCCAGACAAAAAAAATGTTTATAATTAGCTACAAAGTAGTCTAAGGAGGATATATATTGGTATTATTTACAATTAATTAACTCAACTATGAGAAATAACAATTTGTTTATAATTAGTTGTTTCCAATTAGTTAACACAGTGTGACTAAGAAAAAGACTTTATGATGACTTATAAAAGGTACTTTTTTTTTTTTATTATTACTTTAGTATTGGTTGCACGCCTGTCTGTCTACAAAGGAAAATACCTCTTCTATCTAAATTATCAAGCCCAACTAGAAATCAAAACGGCAGACGCTGACCTTGTAGAGGACGTAGATCAGCAGTGCGAGCAGTAGAAGACCAGCCAGAATAGCCAGAATGATGATCCACAGAGGAACAGCATACGTACTGTCTGGCTTATTCCAGACCACAGGAGTGACCATCTGCAGTTAACAGACAGAAGATGAAGATCAGTGGATCATTTAACTAATAAGAACAAACTAGATTATGCTGAGTGATGAACATGAATTAAATTAGAAGAGTAAGGTATGACGTTTACCTTTTTAGCACCACTAGGAGTTACTTTGGGCAAAATGGCATATGGCATCTTTTCCACTTTGTAACTAGCAAGGCACTCGAGAATGACGTTTTTATAAGGATTCTGCAAATAAAGCATTTAGAACACCAATAAGGGAAAGAATTAATTTCAATGTGACTGGTGGTTCTGAACTGAATTGAGCTTTCTATGTAACAATCCCATATGCCTCCAGGTGGGGGCAGTATTGTTTCACTGAATCCCAGTGTTACAGTCTGGCTTTGCTTCTCTCAAAACCCCTCTGACATTCCAATCCGCTGAGCTCTCAGGATTTCTCCTAATGTATTTTCAATGCACTCACTTATAAGCTTTGTATTGGCTAGAACTGCAGAGAGCATGTAAGGCGTCTCTCAAAAGAGCTCCTGTTTGGAGATATCATCTGACTCGCTTTAACATGCATGAACAGACATTGACAAACTCTGTTAGCTCACTTAGTAGTGACCATGCCACACACAGCCAGACTATACATTAAAAACTTGGATATTTAATCAGTGTAATCGTGGAACAGACAGATCAGCAAGTTCTTTGAAGACTCTGGAGTCTGAAATTTGGCTGTATGAAAGCTTGTACATGCCACGCTTTGCTTTTATAGCAGTACTAGTAATAATCTAGAGAAGACAGCTTTGGCATCAAGGTTTTCCACTCACCTCCATGAACGTTTCTGCCCAGATTCGCGAGCGAACATGCAGTATGGCACTAGTCCCTCGCTCCAGCAGGCCAACGTTACACGTTAGAGTCCAGCAATCCACACTTGAGCAAGACTAACATATCAGAAAAACAGAGAAAACAGAGAGAGTTAATAATGATCAGTTTATAGAATCAACATAATGAAATTTACAGAAGTATTATCATCATCACAGTGCATGACAGCAGTCATTCAAATAAACAAATGACACTGCAATGTAATGACGCCATAAAAGATGTGCTCTTTGAACAAACAGAGATCATGTGAATTAAATTTCCTGCCAGAAATAAATAAAATCACCATAAAAGCATGCCTGCCTGTCATCTGGGATACAAACATTAATTAAAAAGCCAAAAATAAATATGAATATGAAGATCCGGATGGAGAGATGGGACCATGAGACAGACGTTAGTGTCACGAGCCAACGGCGATGACAGAAGACCTAATGTTAACGTCTTGTGCATCAACTGCTTTAAATTAGTGGGAATTCACTGGTAGAGTCACAGGACTGTAAAACCCCGCCTACAGTCGCCTAAAGCCAAATTCCTACCCTCCGACGCAATAATATTTACCTCCCTGGTTTTTACAAGCTGTACACTACCACATTCATCATCGGATCCCTGTAACGTGACATTCGTTTCATTAGAAGGGTGAGAAAATAATGATCACAGAACATACAAAATTCCCTCTACTGGTGTATGGACCACTTCCACGTTTGGGGTGTTCAGGAGTTTTGCTTGGTTTACATGGTACCCACCAGCTCTTGTACTGAATATATATAAAAATGTTAAAGAAATAAAGAAATATTACAACATTAAAAAATGTTTTTGTTCAAATTTAAGGAGACTCCAAATTTTAGGAGTCCTGTTACACATCTTCACTGTTCACTAGGTCATGTCAACGAGACTCCTGTTTTCTCCCTCACCAAAATAAGCATAAGGGAGCAGGCCGAAGAAATAAATAGGCCTCTAGGAACATGTCATCAAGCAAGAGATGATAAATGTGGGTGATTGAGCGCACCAGGCAACAAAGCCCTCTTTCATTTGGTCAGGTATAGAGCTACGTAGCTACAGCTGGACTACACAATCAACTGCTGTCTGAGAGAAGTGGTAGCTGAAGCGACTAATGACGCAGAGAAGAACGGGAAATTACAGGGTAGAGCGAGGACATTTCGACAGACCCATCACTTTGGAGAGTAATGAAGTCATTAATGTTCTATCACACGGTCACGCACATACGCAAGCACACAAAAACACATACATACACCTAAACCAACCAAGCAAAACATCTTTAATGGCAGCCAATCTGTCACAGCAGATCTTTGACCCTGTATGACTTGACCTACACTCGTGAACCAAAGGTCTTATGGCATCTGAGGTCATGAGAACGCTGAATTAGATGTGTTTGTTCAACATTTGCATTTTACCCAGAGCAAATGACTCATGTTGACCTTGCTATTGACAGGACTCAGTAACTGTGGTCCAAAATCTAGTGAGCAGCCTACTTAGAGGGTATTTTCAGGCATCATAGGTGCATTCTGGATGCAAAGCCTGTTCCAAAATGTATGTATCATAATTATTCAGAGTTCTGGCCAAATTCAAAAGCAGCATTGCATGTGTCATTCAGGGTGAATGTCATCCCAGAATGCATTTATCTCAAAATTTTACCACCACTTTGGATTATAAATAGCTATATTTAATTTATACAGAGCCCCTAAAGGAACATGATGGAAAAAAATAAGATTTCACATTCTTTTCCATTCCGTTCTTCCCTGAGAAACTTTCCATTTGTTCTCAAAACTTTGCATTTGTACAAAAAAAAACTTTTAAATTCCCCCTGAGAAACTTTGCATTCATTCTCAAAACTTGTCCGTTCCCACAAGCTCACAAAAGTTTGAAATATATCTTCACATCATTTCCATTACCAATTTTGTATTTGCTCACAAAAGTTTCTCAGGGGAACACAAATCTTTTGCAAGAAAATGCAAAAGTAATGAAATATAGTTTTTCCTCCCACCTCATATTATCTACATCACCAGTTTTTGAAACAGAAAGCAACACTTTCTTGGAGTGAATCATTTTTCCCCTCATCTCATTTTTTTCCTTTCATATTAACCATTTTAACCAATATTTATGTGGGTTATGTATGTTTTTGCACATTAGAGTTTTCCCCTTATCTGAAAAGACCCACTTAAACCAATCTAAGCTGGTTTGCTGGTCTTAGCTGTCTTAAGATGGTCTCTCGGCATGGTCGAGCCAGCTGGTCTTTAAGCTTGACCAGCTGAAAAGTGTCCAAAACCAGCATCAGACCAGCATGACCAAACTAGTAGGCCAATTAAAACCAGCAAACCAGTTTATGCTGGTCTAAGATGTTTTAGCAGGGTTTTTCCATTAGTTTAGCAACAAGTGAACCTCACGCTCTACTGTAATCAATTGCTAGGAGTGTTAATTGGATTGAGATACTGCCTGTATCCACTGAGTGTTTCAAATCATGAAGTTCCGTTTCAGATGATGTTGTCTATGTAAGCACAGAACAAATGTTTCAATCATTTTCTTTAAGTTTTGACTCTTTCATACCCCCCCCTCTTCACTTTCAAGAAATCTCACCAGATTGGTCAGCTGAGACAGCTCGCCCTTGTGCGTTTCCCTCTTCTCGATGTGGTGTTCGTGCGCCGCGTCTCGTAAAGGAGGCTGCTCTGTAGAAGACTGCTGGAGCTACAGAGAGAGAGAGAGAGGGGGGAAAGGGAACAGAACATTGAGTGGAAACTCACCACCCTTTTGGATATTGTGGACTCTGACATCACGGTTCAGTCCGTACTGACGCCCTCTGACTCAACACGGACATTCATCCGTGAGCTCAACGGGAGGGACATGTGCGGGATGCAAGAGGCATTTTGCAACAGATGTCTGAATTTTACTCAACTTCTCCATTGTGTAGACCCATCCACTCCTCAAAACCAAGAAACACACCCTAAGCGGCATGAGAAACTGAACAAACAACCACTTAGGGGAGAAATTCTGCAGAATTCCAGATGTAACAGCAGTTTTGTGTTACAAAGACTTGGTGAGGACGTCCATCAGATGGCCCAAAAGAGAGAGATGGGGTGTACAAACTAGTACAACTTACAGAATAATCATTACATTTTAGAAGATTCATTTGGCTTCTTTTATAACGTGAGACCCACACTTTTTCAGATCATTTGTAAAACCCTAGCATGAGATAAAGAGATGTTGTAGAGGGGTCCTTCAAAAAGAGCTCTGATTGAGCTGATGGCTGTGTTTATATGGACAGCAGTGGGATGTGAAGCATTAAGGGGAGCAGATCGAGATGAGAGTACGGCAGGAGGATCAAAGGCTGGTTTAATGCCCTTGGGTGGGGCTGTATGAGGAACAGGGTGGGCTCTAAGAAAGAACATATTAGGAAATATTGATGGATGGGTGGTGTGTGCATGTGTTGGGCATATGTATTTGACTGTATGGGACAAACTGGGTGTTACTGACAGCGGAGGTCCCTTAAGTTTAATTTTATCAACAAGCTCTGCTCTCTTTAAGAGCTCATGATGTTCTGATGGACATCTGTTCTCTCCTCACATGACTGCATGTGAGTCTCCCATCTCTAATCTCTTTATAGCAGAAATTACAACAGTTTCACATCCCTGTAAGAATAAATATCTAATAACCTATCAAGAATATTTCTGGGTCATTTTTCAGTGATACGTTTTTAATGAAAAAAACTAAGCATATTTTAATTCAATCAAAGCTTTTTACATGACAATATTTTCATTACAATTAGGCACATTTTCTAATGTTTAGGCACATTAGGCACATTTTCACATTTTCAAATTATTATTATAATAATGTGCTTAGACATTTTAATGTAATAGTCATTATTCGCAATTCTATATTTTAAATATTGGGAAAAGTGTGTGTGTGTATATATAAATATAAATATATATATATATATATATATATATATATATATATATAATATATTTATTATATTAGTATTTTATATTAGTATTCATATTTTATATTATTATATTAGTATATTAATATAAATAAATAAATATAATATTGCAAATACACATTTTTAATGTCACTATGCAACTAAAATGTAATAGTCTTAAAAAATAAGCCTCCTTTTATCTGAAGCAGAATATATTAATAATAATATTATTTTATTGTATAATATATATATATATATTATATCAAATTTAAGTAAAATCTATTTTCTTTTTTTCCATTATGGGTGAAATCTGACCCAGACCAGTTACCCATAAACGGTGCTTTAAAAGAAAAGCCTCACAGATCAAAGTCATTCACATAATGACAGAAAGCACCCCAGTCTTAATTATTTTGTCGGTTCGTACTCTGATTAAATCTCTGCCCTGCAGTTAACCCACAGCGTCTTACCTTGAGGTTCAAGGGGTTGACTATGTTGTGGGTGGTGCAGTTAACAGGGCCCTCCGTTATGACCTCCAGCGGGTAAATGAACCTGTTACTTTGAAGCCTCATGGGGCATTTGAGCTGCAGGAGAGTGTGACTGATGCGGCTCGGCCCGTTGTTCACCAACTGAGAGAGAGAGAAACGGACAGAGAAAGAGAGAGAGATATGAATCAAGTCTATGTTATGTCATAAACCCTCTCAAATCCTTTGGTTTAAAATCAAGGTTGCTACTTTGTCATTTTCACGATTACATCACAACCACAGGATTAAATCATGCTATTAAAGTAACTTCACAGGTGTTTCTGTACTCTCTGGTCATCATAAAAGGATGGCTTAATACCTTGCGCTATTTTAGGACCTCTGTGTAACTTTTGGAGATTCTCCATGACAACCTCTACATGTGAAAGTATTTGAATGACTCATCAGCAAAATCCTAGCAGAAAGTATGTGTCATATAAAGAAACCAAACTGCAAGCAGCAATTAGAGGATCTGACCGATATGAAATGGACTTAGTGACTTCTGTGTTCATAAAATAAAAAATAAAATAAAATATCTCTCATTGGACAATGCAACCATCACAAACACGTTTTCAATGAAGAAACAACTTTTAACTGTCTATGGTGTTGCATTGACAGTCTATTTTATTTTTGCTTATAAAAAGTTTAAATATATAAATATAAAATATGAATGAATAAATACATTTTTAACAAGCAGTTCATGAAAAGAAGGTTTTACTAAAATCATTTGAAGTCTCGAGCTCAAAAAAGCAGGCAGGGCTAACACTGAAACACTGCAAATTTAACTGCTAGTTGCTAGACAACCATACATCCCATAATTACAACATAGGGATTTATAGCTTTTACTCTGGATTCCTATCAATGACAGGCCTCTCTGACTTCAAGTCCAACTGAAGGACTCAGACAAGGCCTTTACCTCGTAAGTGTGCTGGACGGAGGGTCCGACATCCTGTTCAACCATCACATTCTTGGTCAACTTCCAGTTTGGTGGGGGAAAGAAGACCTTGTCTGGTCGGGAGACACTGTAAAATGAGAGATAAAGAGAGACGGGAAAATGAGAAAGTGAAGGAACAGGGAGAGCTTCGTAGTGAGAGTTCCAGAAGAGCAGTGGTCTTGTGAAGTGCTTGTAAATGGGGTCTGCATGTGAACTCACCCCTGTAGAATAACATCTGATCGGACCACCACCTCCAACTTGTAGGGAACAATTTCACTCTGGGAGTTATTCTCATTCTTACTGCAGATGGAGAGATGGAGAGCTTATTAAAGAGCATACTAAGGCCTCTGTAACAGCATGTGCAACTAACCTAACCATATATTAAAGATGCATGATATATCAATAACCATAACAGTCTCACTTATAATTAAAAATTTATATGATGGCCAATATATATTTTAAAAAAAACATTTTTAAATAAATAAATAGATTAGAAAAACAAACAAACAGATAAATAAATCAATACTTACATAAATTTATTTTATATATTTCTTTACACACTTTATATATTTCTTTATACATTTCTTATTTATAAATAAGAAAAAAAATGGTTACACTTTATTTTAAGATGTCTTTGTTACAGTGTAATTATACATTTAAGTACTGAGTAATATTAATTAACTACATGCACTTACTATATTGTTAGGATTAGGGTTTGGCTTAGGACTGCATGTAATTATGCATAATTTATTGTTATTATAATAGTAAGTACATGTAACGTGTAACAGACGCCTTAAAATAAAGTGTTACCGTCATCTTTTGTTATGCAACAGTACTAAGGAGTTATTCATGTTTGCTACTATATAGTTTAATTGTCTGTAGATAGTGTGAATGTTCATTTTAAAAAACACAACAAAACAAAAACAACAAAACCAAATATTAAAAAAACAAAAACCAAAACAACAAAACAAAAACAAAACACAACAAAAAACAAAACAAAATGAAGCAAAACAAAACACAACAAAGCAAAGCAAAACAAAGCAAGACAAGACAAGACACACTAAAGCTGTGTGGTTTCAAGTTTCTTACCTACGGATCTGTAGGTCAAACTGCACAAATTTGTGTGTGTCCTTGAGGCGTGGTACTGTGAATCTCAGTCCGGCCCACAACTGAAAATAACACAATTTATTTAAAATAAATCAAAGCTCGCTTCCTACAAGTACCTATATGTATACAAGCACATTTTATTCATTTATTCAACCCAAAAATGAGAGAAATACAAGCAGTCTCTCATAAAGGAGCCAACAATATTAGCAGTGCCACAACAGCAGTACTGAATTTCAGCTTTCCAAGAAATACACCAGAGAATTGTCTACAACACATAAAACACACAAATCCCACATAATGCACTGCCATAGCAACGGAATGGATGTTGAGGTTGCTGGAATGTTCCTTTCCTGTATTCCATCCAAAAAACACAAGTGGAAACACTAAAACGTATCCTCTCTCATTCATCTTAGTGATGTCATGTTTAGGTGCACTGTCAAAAGCACTCCACTTAGTTACTACGCTAAAATGCTGAAGTCACCTACCCAACCCCGGACTGCATGGGAGTTCCAGCCTCCCTTTTATAATTGTGGTTTTATGCTCCCACCGCATTCACATAAACTCTGGCAAAAAGACCCCATACGAGCAGCTCTCAGCACTCAGTGTGTGAGAGTTCGGGTGTGGGTGTCCGTGCAAGTGTGCGTGGGGGTAGGTGTAATTTCTGAATTTCTCACTGCATGAGATACTATTATAGATACAGGCCAGTTGTTATGAGGAACCTCTTAGGTGGTCCTGGAATCCAAAAATAATAGCATTAATAATAAAATTGCTGAATAAAACACCCAAATAACCTGCCCTGAACTAATAAGAGCTGCTGACTAAAAAACAGACAGGGGTGTCTGGAAACACATATTGACAAGGAGCAGTTTGAACAGTCACTCAATTATACTAAACCTCTGCAGACACATTAAAAAACCCACAGATCCCTCCACCTCCACACAGTGGCATTTTGGAGAGGGGAACTCCACTCTTTAAGGGGGAAGAGCCAAAATGACTGTCACTTCCTCCATCACTGGTGGGAACTTCCTGCCTGTCCAAACATGATCCAACACAGCCCCTTAACAAGCCCCCCAGACAGCACTACAAGCTGACTAACACAGGTTAGATGACTAATAAATGTTGTGTGACTAAGAGGACATAATTATGGTTGCTGGAGATCTGTTTTTTAAAATGCTAGTTGTCAGTAATCAGAATTTCCATGATTTTTCCAGTCCTTTGTGAATACTGGAAAAGGATAACTGGATAACTATAAATTATTTTATAGTGATTACACACACAAAAAACTATTTCTAGCCAAGGAAAAAATGTATGAGTTGAGCTTAACTACATACAGTACACTGCCATTCAAAAGTTTGGGATCAGTAAGATTTGTAATGTTTTTTCTTATGCTCATCAAGGCTGTATCTATTTGATCAAATTTACAGAAAAAAAATAATTTTGTGAAATATTATTGTAATTTAAAATAACAGTTTTCTATTTTAATACACTTTAAAATATAATTTATTCCTGTGAAGCAATGCTGAATTTTCAGCATCAATACTCCAGTCTTCAGTGTCACATGATCCTTCAGAAATCACTCTAATATGCTGATTTATAATCAGTGTTGGAAACAGTTGTGCTGCTTAATATTTTTTGGGACCTGTGATACTTTTTCAGGATTGTTTGATAAATAAAATGTTAAAAAGAAAAATGTTTATACAAAATAGAATTTCTGTAAGTAATTTTTTTCTTTCTTTTTTTTAAAGAAATTAATACTTTTATTCAGCAAAGAGTTAAATGGAGAAAAGTGATAGTAAATATTGCTTGGAAAGATTTCTATTCTGAATAAATTATGTTCTTTTTCAGAGTAAAAAGGAAAAAGTTTCACAGGTTCCAAAAAATATCAAGCAGCACAACAGTTTCAACACTAAAGAGTGTTACTTCGAGTGATTTCTGAAGGATCATGTGACACTGAAGACTGAAGTAATGGCTGATGAAAATTCAGCACTGTGTCTCAGAAATAAATTATATTTTAAAGTATATTAAAATAGGAAACCAATATTAGAAATTGCAATAATATTTCACAATATTACTGTTTTTTTCTATCAAATAAATACAGCCTTGATGAGCATAAGAGACTCCATTAAAAAAACATCACAAATCTTATTAATCCCAAACTTTTGAAGGGCAGTGTATACTATAAGATAGAACAATAGATTGATAGATTTATAGAAATATACTTTTCCATGACATCATAAGATTCTACTAATTTCTATGACTGTTCAAATCACAATTTAAAAATTGGGAAAGCAGTAAGATTCATTTGCACTTGATCAAAAGTGTTTTTAAATCAGCTTTATATGAATCCTCAAGTCACTCAAGTGTGTAAATACACACAAACAGAAAGAAGAGTGTTATGTGCTTACACTAGTGCCTGATTTCATGGGGTTCCCCAGGTCACAGCTGAGGTAACGGGTCTGATTTTCCGTCTCATAACTGCAGGTCAGTTGAGTCAGGCTCTGTCCAGAAAAATAGAGAAAAAGACCAGTAAATTTCAGGGAAACACACACACACACACAGAGTGATAACTCATATCCTTGACTCGTGTCTTGACCTGCTTAAACCAGTTGTGGTACTACTGCTGAATGTTACATTTTTGCACTAAATTATCCCTACACATGGTTAGGGTTAAAAAAAAAAAAAAAAGTAATTCAATAAAAGAGGTATTAGCCCTGTTTGATGCCCATGATCATTCCAACCCATTCTTAAAATGTAAAGCAATCTATATTTTTGCCTCACTACAAGATTTCTCATCACATGTCTCCATTAATAAAAAACACGTCTTCTCTTGAGTATCAAAGTAACAGAACAAAGGTCTTTCTCAGCTGAAATGCTGAACACATGTAGGAGTTAATGGACGGGGTCTGGCACACGTCCGTGTAATAGGCAGCACCTGGAGGGAGGGTCTCCATATCTCACCTCGTTATTGCGGGCTATTCCGCTGTAGTCGGCCTCTGGTGGCAAGACCACATACAGCTCGGCTTCATAAGCTCCGCCTCCGTCGTTCTTTGCGTTGAAAGTCAGGGTCAGCGAGTTGTCATCGCCCATGTACACTTCCTTCCTGTCCCTGCAGAAGCAAAACACAGACAAAACGTAAAACTCATGCATTGGTGGCTAATTTACTTTCTACAGAGTCAAGCAAATACACAAATTGTACTTTCAGAAACAAACACTGTTTAAAGGAGTAGTTCACTTCCAGAACAAAAATGTACAGATAATGTACTCACTAGGGCTGGGCGATATATATCGTTCAATATATCCATGCGCATTTCGTCAGTAAAGCCGGTTTTTTGATTAGCGGAAAATCTCCATCACCTGTTTTGAAATAGAGCGCCAGTTAATACACAGAGCCGTAGATCACTGACAAGCTACGCCAATTAATCACCCGCGAAAATGAACGCGGTATTGCGCAGCTTGTCAGTGATCTACGGCTCTGTGTATTAACTGGCGCTCTATTTCAAAACAGGTGATGGAGATTTTCCGCTAATCAAAAAACCGGCTTTACTGACGAAATGCGCAAAATATCGAACGATATATATCGCCCAGCCCTAGTACTCACCCCCTTGACATCCAAGATGTTCATGCCTTTCTTTCTTCAGTCGTAAAGAAATTATGTTTTTTTGAGGAAAACATTTCAGGAATTTTCTCCATATAGTGGACTTCTATGGTGCCCGCGAGTTTGAACTTCCAAAATGCAGTTTCAGTGCAGCTTCAAACAGCTCTAAACGATCCCAGCCGAGGAAGAATGGTCTTATCTAGCGAAACGATCGGCCATTTTCTAAAAAAAATTTACAATTTATATACTTTTGAACCTCAAATGCTCGTCTAGCTCTGCGTGAACACTGTGCAGTATGTCGAACAAGTGTTTACAAAGTGAACATGCAAAGAAGGTCAAACGCCCTTTATAAAAAAAGGTAAAACAGCGATGTAGGATGATTTAGGAAGATTTTGAAGTTGGAGGAGAAACTGAGACGGGAGTTTTTCGACATACCCTAAATGTTACAAACGGGACTGCAGAGTACGCATGCGCATTGCAGAGCTACAGAAGACGAGCGTTTGAGGTTAAAAAGTATATACATTTTTTTTTTTTTTTTTTTTTCGATCGTTTCGCTAGATAAAACCGTTCTTCCTTGGCTGGGATCATTTAGAACCCTTTGAAGCGGCACTGAAACTGCATTTTGGAAGTTCAAACTCGCGGGCACCATAGAAGTCCATTATATGGAGATAATTCCTGAAATGTTTTCCTCAAAAAACATAATTTCTTTACGACTGAAGAAAGAAAGAAAGAAAGAAAGAAAGAAAGAAAGAACGAACAACTTGGATGACAAGGGGGTGAGTACATTATCTGTACATTTTTGTTCTGGAAGTGAACTACTCCTTTAAGTCAATGCATTAACAAGCACTGGCCATTTAAAAAAGTGTTGTAGTTTTGAAGCTAGCTGTGAAGTATTAAGCACACAGGACATTGACCGAATGTAGTTCTGCTGATCTAGCAGTAAAATGTCACTCAGATCTTTCCAAAAGGAAGCCATTCCTCCTGCATTGTACACACATTTCCTATTAAAAACCCCTAATTTCCACTATAGCTATAAAGTTCACCATGCAACGACAAAGACTGAAACATTCCGCAATGTTCCCTTTTTTCTATTCGTTCGTGTTCCCTCCCCCCCTTTCTTTTTTCTCTACATCTCAGACACAATGAGAAATTCCATGCGAGGGCCACACAGACGCTTCCAATTACCGCCTGGCCTCGTAAAGCCATGCTGGGGAAGCGGCACGTACTGAATTCAAACGCTGGCACTCGGCTGGTGGGGGACTCGAACCTATGTGGAAGCCAGTGCTTGCTGTACTTTCATAACAAACCCCTCCAGATTGCACATATGAGGTTGGGTTCATGTCACAAGAAGGTCAAGATTTGCATTCAATGGCTATTCAAAATAAACAAAGATCCTACAACAAATTAACACCAGTAAGTTCTAATAATCACATGGAAATGATTTGGTATACAAGTTAATTTGACTGAAACCTGGACCCGGGAAGCAGATGCTGACGGCTGTACCCATGTTGCCTGAGGCATCTCTGATGTATTTTCACATTTTCTCCTAAAGAATAACCCCTCGAGTGAATTTCCAAGAGATACTATTCCCTCTGCTTGTTGAATGACAAGAAAATACTCTGTGGAGAAAATGAATACCCTCCACAGTTTAATAAACATGTGACCTAAGACAAACGCAACAAATCTGTTAGGTTTTTGGTAAGGCGGTCGAAGAATAACAACAGATACAAACAAATCTGTGTATAAAAGAGAGAGAAAATACCCACAGATTTTACAAATCAACTGCAGGAAACCGCCGTTGTAACTGCAGGGAAAAGGGGGCCATAGTGATTTCCAAGCCCCAAATTTTCCAAACTTATCTGCTTCATCTATGCAGTTTTTTTTCCCCCACAAACCGAGTCAGCCAATCCCAGCACCTGTTGCATAGCCCTCCTTCCTGTTTTTTTCCTGTGTATCTGTGCATGTGTGTGTGTCGCTAATCTCACCTAGGAACACTCTGTCCAACTTTCTAAAAGCTGTGACTCATCACGTATATTTATCCAAATATCTAATCTAAACAGTAGCTGGAATAGTCATCACTCATTTCTCGTGCCTAGAATAGTTTTACTGTATATGTGATTTTATTGCAAACTTTGCAAAAAGCACGCTAAACCCCAGGCTTTTATTTCTTTTTTGCATTCCTTGCTAATCATCTTACCCGTGCACAGAGAGTTTCAGGTCAGGGACGCAGATGTTGTCCTCTCCGCAGTCCAATAAAATCTGGGCCTAGAACACAAGCCAGAAAAACCTTAAGGTAAGTTACTGGGAGATTACAGTCATCAATTTGCAACTCATTTTCGTTTCAGAATCAACTTATTTGAGTGAAACAGGGAATTATATGCGAAAATGAATCTCCTGGGACCTGATTTTATATTTCTGGAATTGACTGGATGGTGAAAAGTGGGCATCACATACCAAAATGAAGCCAGACAGATCTACAGTTATATGCAAATACAGACTTTTTTCCCCAAATCTATTAATTTCAGAATACATTAAAAATGCAATTCATGACAAGAATGTTTTTAATTTGTGAATTAAAATAAAAAATTAAAAAATAGAAATAAAAAAAATGAATAAATGAATAAATAATTAAAATTCAGCAAAAAAATAAATCAACAATAATATTTTCAGAGTAATTACATGCAATAAACAAACAAATATATAATTTAGAATAAGACCAGGAATGCACCTTTGGAAAGTAAACAGGGTCAGTTTCAATTTCTTGTTGATTTAAAGGGTAAAAATAGAAAGTTAGCCATTCATTTATGAACAATGTGATCTAAAAAAGAAGCTGAGATTCTCCATTCATTTTCTTAATCATACGCAGGATACCACCTGCAATCCAGTGTCTCTAATGTCATTCAGGCATCGTCACCCTATAATAAGCACACTTTTAGTCACACTTCCCATAACCAATATCCCAACTAAACATCTCTAGGCAGTTCAAACAGAAAAAAATCCAATAAGCCTTTATGTAGTTACAAGTTCCCATGAAACTTCAAACTACTTGCACTATGAAACAGCTTTTTTCAAAAATCCAAGCAAAGCACTCATAAGATATTTGTAAACAACAGACAGCAAGCGGCCGGCTGTATTAGAAACAGTGCGCTCGGTTAGGTCAAGTGTTAGTGCATGACCATGTAATGGTCAGAGAATATTGACGCCTAATACACTACCGAACAAAATGAATATAAACATTACCATTTACTATGGTAAACATCACTCTTCAGCCTACAAAATGCAAAGTTTTAGTGGTAAACACTGCTGAATGAATTCTGAGTTGAAGAGCAGATGTGTACAGGCTTCAAAAAACATATAGAGCTCACTTGAAGGGATAAAGTGCTATGGTTGTACCCATAAGGCTGTTCTATATAGGGCTGCAGCGATTCGTCGACGTCATCGATTACGTCGATTATGAAAATACGTCGATTAGCATGGAAGGCGTCGACGAGTCGCATCTTTAGCCACGCCCATTGCCTGAGCCTGCAGTTATCCCTACTTAAGACTGTTTTTCTGCCATGTTTAACACAAACAAGACTCTAGAGAAGAAGGTAAAGGCTAGTATGGCAATATCACTTCATAGAGTTGCATTCATAGAGCATTATTATTATTATTATTAGACAGTCAGAACCGCATATATATAGCCGAACTGACGCCTTTACATTGTTAGGATTCACAACCGCATTCAAAGCTGCGCTGAATGAACGGAACAGTACGGGACATCTAGTTGCCTATATAATGATGACAGGTTTAATTCACCCACAGAGACGGAGAAATGATTCGCGTTCATCTTAAGATCCACCTGAGCTGCCGTCGGCGCGATCGCGCGCGCCAAACGCGCTCTCTGCACTCGCTAACAAAGCATTGAAAGTCACTGTTAGTTGTTTAACTGCGTGTTGGATTGACAGTTTCTGATCAGCTCCTTTATTTAAATGGGCTGCCAACTGTAAAACGTCCGGTGTTATGACGCCATTTTTGATTCTGTCAGTAAGTCCTGAATGCGGTTGTGACTTCGGCTGTTCATTCATACAGATATGTATTCAAGCAGATGTTTTAATCTGCTGAATAAATAAAACATTTCAAGTCTCTCACCTGTAAGCAACTCCTGTCCGTCCCAAACAGCAACTGTGAATGTAGCCATAATGTGCATTTCTATTGATTGTATCACTGCCCTGTAATTCTTTCTTTCTTTCTTGTTATTGTTAGCCTATTTCTTTCTTGCTTCCTTTTCTTTTTTTGTTAATTATTTAATGCTATTATTTTTCTTTTTCTTATATTTATTTATTGTTATTTTCTTTCTTTCATTTTTATTTTTTATTATTATTATTATTTCTTTCTTTTTCTCTCTTTTCTTATTATTTTTCTTTTTTTGTTATTTATTTTTGTAAAGTATTAATTATAAGAAAATGTTTGAATAAAATATTAAGATTAATAGCAGAAGTTACTGTTATTATTTATTGATAGTTTAACTAAATAATTCATCAACTGATAAGAAAATAATAAATAGATTAATTGAAAAATAATCAATAGATTAGTCGACAATAAAAATAATCTTTAGCTGCAGCCCTAGTTCTATATGCCACCAACATCCACATTAGAGGCTGCCGAGCCTGAACCGCTTGCTAGCTGCACGCGACACCACCCAACTCTCACCACACACACAAATATAAATATATATCACATAAAGCACACACACATTAATGAGAGAGAATCTATATACAATTTATGAACGACTCTAAGACATAAAGAAAAGGGGAAAGTGGTGCCGCGGCTAATCGCTACCACCTGACATGTGCGAGGATGACGCAACATGACGATGAGGATAAGAAAATAGAATAGGGAGATTAGAAAGGGCAAAGTGGCTTCCCTGTAATTAGCAGTTGCTGAGCTCTAATTACAACCGATGAGGGCGGCCACCCCTTTCCATCGCTCTGTATCGGGCCGCTCCGAACCTCCTGGAGAGGGTTGTTTGGGTTCACTGGAGCAACAAAACAATTAGAAGCCCAAGCAGCGATACAAGAGAGGGTCACATGTGCATATGTCCAAGCTGATCCACAGCCAAAACCACCATAAAGTGTTTACGGAAGTGTCAAGGTCTGCAAACAGCATGATTGGGTCAGCAAACTGGAGGGCGCCAGGCGGGGTCACTAACAACATTTATAAAAGAAGGTCCAAAACATCTTGATCTAAAGGCAAGACAAACGCAGAGCCTCACACCTATAATCCCATGAAAATAAAGACCACAAATAAGCTTTTTATTCATTTATTCCATTATTTCTTAAAAAAAAAGTCTTTAGAAGTTTGACAATTCTTTTTTTATTAGAAAATAATACAAATAATAATACAAATAATATTACTTTTCATTACTGTTAGAAATTGCTGTAAATAGTGTATTTTTATGTAATATTTATACTCTATAAAATATATTGTGGAATCAACATTATCATTATTAATAATAATAATCATAATTTTTTATTGACTTAAACACTTTGGATATTTACATAATATTTAAAAATATAAAAACATCAATAATATTTTTCATTTAATTACTAGAATATTGTGGATATTTTTATATATTTGTACTCAGTAAAAATATATGTAACTTTAATAATAATAATAGGGTAAGAATAATAATAAGAAGAATTTATTTTTATTACAATTTTTTATATTTTATGTAATTTAAAACAGTATAAAACCAACGTGAACAAAATACATTTCTAAAAACTTGGCACATGTGTTTTAAATTAGGTTTTTAAATGATTTCTCCCTTCCTTTATAATGGACATTCTCATTTATCATGAATAAAAGGGCTTCCACTTAGTTTTTTGGCTTGAATAAGCGAACATTTTAGAATATCGTTCCATCTGCAATGTTTCCAAGACCTCTGATTAGAATGTTTCTGCATATGGTCAATGCGGCCCATGTGTTCGGCACGGTCTCAATAACTACTGAGAGAAAACTGCAACCCAAAAAGCTAAACCTAAACAGACGGCATATGGTCCGCGAGAACCCGCCCGGAAAAAACAGAAATCTATTAACCCTCTATACGCGTAGTCGTGCACACACCTCTATAGTGGAGTTTCCACAAAGCCCAGAAAGCTACTCCTGGTGGGACAGTGAAAAGTTCTCTGCTGTACACGCTACACATTTCCTTCAGCTCTCAAATGGCTTTCCAGACAATCTGGAGAATATCCCAGATGTATGTTTTGAAAATCTCTTCATAAAGGAGGAGAAGAACCTGCTCCATGCAAAACTTCAGTTTGTTCACATAAAGCATTGTGGGATATCTGCAGCAGCAGATGTACGTACTTTCTGTTCGATGAGCTCTGCTGTCTGGTAGTTGAGGATGGGCCGCAGACCGTATCTGTCTGACGCGGCTTGAGGGTTCAGGCTGAAGTTGAGCGCGACGAAGATGGGTGACAGCTTATCCCTGAAGTCTTTCTCATCCTACACTCCAACAGAGAGGAAAACAGAGCGGGAGTTTGTGAGAAAGGTCAGAAAGCAGGATGAAACGACACTCTTAATCCCTTGCTGCATTTTTGGCATATGTTGCCACACTTATCTTACTTATCTTCACTTTTAACACTGGAAAACTAACTCACTAAAATGATGCAGGTCATTTTTCCCCTCATTATTTCCAATGCTTAGCCCCACCTACTCTTAATTCTCATTGGCTCACAATCCCCTTTCACATAAAATGTACACTGAACAATGAATATCTTCTGAATGCCGCAAGACGTTACATCATTTTATATACTGTATATACAGAAGTGGGACCAAGTCATTGTTTCACAAGTCACATGTAAGCCCTAATTCTTTTCATTCTAGTCCAAAGTCAAGCCTTGAATCTATGCATTCAAGTCTTGAGTCAAGATAGGGAATTCGTGAGTCTTTGCTGTCAAAGTTCAGTCGCAAGTCATTAGATTTGAAACTCAAGTCCACAACCCTGCTATTTAGTGCACCATTAATCCCACTTTTGTAGGTAATCTGGGGTCAAACTCACCCGCAAGAAGATCTTGGTGTCACTGCAGACTCTGGCTCCATTTGGCACAGTCAGAGTCCTCTGCAAAGAAGGAAGCTGGGTGTCTAAAAACAGAGCTCTCCGTACGGCCCCCTTCTGCTGCTGCTTCAGCCGGTCCAGCTGAACTTCAACGTTAAACTCTACAACACACCCATTGTCAGATATATTTAGAAATGTTTTGGGCACGATGCCTTCATGTTGGCTGCGGCATACAGGTGCAGAATGGAGCCAAGCTGACACAGCACTAAATCTCAAAGCCTATTGGCCAGATCTGAACTTTGTGCTTTGGCAAGAGTGAAGACTTCTTCCAAACATTTAGTTTTTATCATTATCCAACACCTGAAGAGAACGACTATAAGAAAAGCCATAATGCTTTTGATGGAAAGGCGAGAGAGCATGAAGGAATTTGCATGCCGTTCAAATGTATGTTCTGCACCTGTGCTCAGTTATCTGAGCGTGTGCAGTAGGTGTTATTCTTCGCACATAGTCTAGGCCTCTAATGGCAGGGCATATGGTGCTATCATTAGCCCAGGAGGGAAAAGAGGGAAGTAATTACTAAATAAATACATTGTAAAGGTTGTGTATGGACAAAGAAAGGCTTATGGATGGAACGGGAAACGTGAAGGCTCTGTTAGATGCCGAAAACCAGATTTATTTTAGGTTGTGAGGAAAATTAAGTAAAAATAAGTCCTAGAATAACTGATTACCACAATGTGCAGGTGATTGTTAGGGCGTGACTAGTGTTCTGGGTCATTGCTTATTTAAAAAGGAATACTATTTGCAAAGGGAATCAACAGGTGGGTAAACAGGAGCAGATGTGGCTTACCGAGATGATTTGGTAGGTGCTTCCCATTGGATGAGAGGCAAAAGCTCAGGTTGACACTGTAAGAAGCAGAGCAGACAAATGATGAGAGATGAAGGGGATTTATTACAATGACACATTAGAAACACATTGGTTGCATCTCTTTGTCTATGAAATATTTGCTATTATTGTTTCCTTAGGCTATAACACTTGACAGCTTGAAGGAAGGATGACTACAGTATAATGGATCACACAACACATGTGAAGATGTTTTTCAAACAGGACAGTTAAGGATCATGTCAATGCGGAAACTGATGTAATGTACAATACTTTTTCTGAAAGACGTCTCTTATGCTCACCAAGGCTGCATTTATTTAATCAAAATATAGTAAGAACAGCAATATTATGGAATATTATTACAATTTTTAAAAACTATCTTTCATTTGAATATATTTTGAAATGTAATTATTTCTGTGATGGCAAAGCTGAATTTTAATTAGTCAATACTCCAGTCTTCAGTGTCATATGATCCTTCAGAAATAATTCTAATATGCTAATTTGGTACTTACGAAACATTTTTTCTTATTATCAATGTTGAAAATGATTGTTCAACTGAAAGGAAGCAAGAAACTAAAAAAAGATCAAGAAAATTTGAAAAGTTTGAATAACATTTTAAAAGACCTGAAAAAAGAACGGAAAAAGTTTGCAAAAAAGAAGAAAAAGTAACAAAAGAAACAGAAGAATCCAAAAGAAACACAAAACATACAAAAGAAACAAGACACAGAAGGGGAAGAGAGAAAGACAGAAGAAAAAAAATAAAAGAAGAAAAAAATCACAATCCAGGCTACTTTTGACCTGTGCAATAAACGACACTGTATTCCCATGTGTGTTTCTAAGCCTCGGTATACATCTGTGTGTGTGTGTGTGTGTGTGTGTGTGTGTGTGTGTGTGTGTGTGTGTGTGTGTGTGTGTGTGTGTGTGTGTGTGTGTGTGTGTGTGTGTGTGTGTGTGTGTGTGTGTGTGTGTGTGTGTGTGTGTGAGCTCAGATGCATGTGCAGCTCAGTGCGTCCTGATGTTCCCCAGCTGTGTTCCACCACTAAACAATATCTCATTCAAAGCCATTGCTAGATCCCTTTCTCCCTCTCTCTCGCTCTCTAATTTCTCCCAAAAGCCTCTGTGTCCAGGCAACGACTTGTAATCAACACATACGTATACAAACTTTCCCTGTATAAAACAGAACAGGCGGAGACACAGACATTTCATGTCAGAGAGAGACCAGACCAGCGGAGTTTCCTTTCTCTCCAAGGATAGGAGGCATATTTCAATAATGCACGTCATGGAGTTGAGAAAGAGCATTTCATGCTTTTCGCCACCTCCTTGGCTCACTCTCAACCAGCACAGCATGTCCAAACCATTTTGAAAAGCCTTCGCTGACAGCATAACTACACCCTTCCATATGACATACAAAGCCTGACTGTGGATGTAATGAAGTAAGCTTAATTTGCTAAATTAGATTTTGAAAATTCTTATATAAGTGCACTTCAATGCCGCTTAAATGATGTTGAATGTGAAAGATATTTTTCCATATTATTGCATGTTGAATGTTTATGATTTGGATAAACAGTCTAATAAAATCTATTTACTGTTTTGAACCAGGAATGCAACAAATTCTGGCTAATACAAGATGGCAGACATACCAGGACACATGCAGAGTTTCATTCCCACGGCTTATGGTGCAAACTTTCTCCTCAGGATTAATCATAGTTGGATAGACAGTCAAGGTGGCACTAGTGTTCACAATAGGACGAGACCTGGAAATGACATAACATCCAGAAGTATTTAGTCTGCACTCTTTTTAAAGAAATGCTGCACGGCATTTTAAATAGCTTTATGATTAAAATTTAAATAGGATATACTGAAGTCGGTAAGACTATTTTTGGAATCCTCTTATGCTCACAAAGACTGCATTTAATAGATCACAATAATACAGTAAAAAATAGTAATATTGTGAAACATTATTACAATTTTAAATATTTATTTTAACATATTTTAAAAGTTAATTTATTCTTGTGACGGTAAAGCTGAATTTTCAGCAGCCAATACTCCAGTCTTCATGTTTGTGACTAACCTGTAAAGAATGGCAGTGTCCGCACCAAATGCGCCAACAATAAGATCTGCAAGAACAAAAGAAAACCATGGTATCAGACTAGATATCGACAGTAATGGTGGTGGTTTATGGTAGCTAAAGATGCTAAGTTTTCTCACCTGGGTAGCCATTGTTATCCAGGTCTTTGCCTCCACGAAGGGCGTAACCAAAACTGGCAGGTAGAGCTGACGGTGCGGCAGAAGCCCATTGGCCAGTGATCACCTGAGAGGGCTTTTCCCTGAGCCCTCCAGCATGTCCGTTATAGATGAGCACCAGTCCTTGTTTGTTTTCCCCACCAAATGGACAACTGATGGCCACATCTGTTAATTAGAGGTGCAATGATGTTAAAAATCTTTCCAATACCAAAATTGTTTATTATTTTCATGTTATAGGTGATAACTGATAAACAGCAGATATTAAAAGTCTGTATTATTTTGTCTAAATAAATTTAAAAAAAAAAAAAAAAAAAAATTAATCATTTTAAATTAACCCAAAAATGGCAGATATAAAAATTCTATTTTATTTTGTCTAAATAAATTACAAATGAAACACTAAAAACTATATATATAAATAAATAAACTATATATAAATAAAATGCTACAAGTGAATTTAGGCATCACAACATTATAATATACTGTATAAAGATGGATATACTTTTTGAGATTACATTCAACAATTTTATTACATTATTCATGTTTTTAAAGATTAAAATTTAAAGATTCATTTAAGTGAGTGTTAGACAGGGTTATTAATATTATTGACTAAAAGTTAAACTAAAATACCGAAACTAAAACCGTTATTTACGTTACATGAAATAAAAAAAAGTTTACTAAAAAATATAAATAAACATAAAAAGCTTTTAATTTTATTTTCTAAATTTATTTTAAACTGATGTATTAAAAATATACTAGAAACTGAAATAAAAATAAATAAAAACAATATAGACATACATAAACTAAAAATGACAAAAAACACATTTACTAAAACTTAGACTAAGATTAAAAATAAAAACTGATACAAGCTAAAACAGTATCTCCATGACACTAAAATAACAATGAACATGCACAACCAAACCCAAAAAAAGTCCAATATCGACTGATAACCAGTATAGTTGTTTGAAGACTATCAGATAAACAAATCCAAAAATCTGGGCAGATCTCTCACCGTTGTAACCATCTTGGTTGAGGTCTCCGAGAGGGGTAATGGAGCTGCCAAACCGGCCGAACGTCTGCGTGCCGGTGAGGTGAGGTAGCTGAGGTGTGAGATCCAGAGGTCCATTCTGCATGTAAACGTAGACCCGACCCAACTCCTCCAACCTCCCATCAGAGTCACGAACCATGAACATGGGAGCGCCAACCAGCAGGTCCGTCAACCTGGAGGTGATACAAACCACAAACTTATACACTGAACACATTCTTGTGGTAGACTCTTCTCTAAACCTGGTTATGGTTACCTACCCGTCATTGTTTATATCAGTAGCAGCCACCGCATAGCCATAGTAGGAACCCATCTGAAAAATTTAGGAACATTAAAAACTGTAACAGATCTGAATCACATGTACATACAAGCTTCTCATTTTTAACTGTACATACAAACAACATGCAGGATCATATTAATGTCACATGGACAGTAACTTTACGCCTGAAGGCACACGTTGACATTTACTCCAACTGGTTATGGTTTGAGTACATGAAAAGAGCTCTTTGATGATTCAGATGTGGCTCGGTTCTCTAGCCCCCTGAGGTGGGCACACACAAATGCTTTTTGATTGTATTTACTCAGCTGAGGCAATCAGAGCAGTTAAAGGCCTCCAACAATTTCCATTTGCAAAACTGTGGCGCTCGTTTATGAAAATTGCCCATAAGCTCTTGCCTCACATAATCTGGCCTTTACTGCTTACCACAGAGCACTCCAGCCTGGTTTAAAGAGTCTTGTAAAGCAAATGATTTTTGCTTATGTCATCAGTGTGCAACAGTTTGAAGAATATCAGGGTGGGACAAAGCTTTACAAAGCAGTAAGAATGACATAACTTCTGTTAAAATGTCACGTCCAAAAATAGCTGCAGCAAAATATATTATTACATCACAAACGCCAATAGAACAAATTGTCGTACTTGCAATAAAATCAATGCCATCAAACTTACCTGCTCACCGGTGAAGGTCTTCAGCATATCCAGAGAACCATTGAGAATGGAAACCTGATAAAAAGACAACACATGAGTTTTTTTCCTATCAAGTACCATCATAAAAATCTCTGGTTGATTACCAACTCCAAACTAAAAGTCATACTATAGTGGATGTGTAATGAGTCACATTTAATGCACTGAAAATCTGATTTAACCCGCATCTTGAGTGAAAAGATCTCTGGCTAAATGTCACAGTTGATAGTGTGACTGCTTCCTCTCACCTGTCCATGCAGTTTGACTCCCCTGGGAACTCCAGTCACAAAGTCTGAAAGCAGGTGAGCCGAAAAAGAGAAGAAAAAGAGAAAGATTTAGTAGTGGAAACATGGAAATGTGAGTTCCTCAGGAATTCTGGCAATCAGAGCCATTCCAAGTCACTCCAAGGGCTCCATTTTCAAATTTGTTTAGGTGTAATGGATTCATAAAGAGGGTATAATCATAACACTTCATTTGAAAGGTGCATGGATTTAATACATCCGTCTATGGATATTCCAACAGCAGATGATGATATTAAATCTTTATCCGTGGTACAACACAGTCACCGTCATTCAATCTCCATTTTTAATGAGTATAATAAGCACTATAGTGTAGAGCTTTTATATTTTAGGGTCACAACACTCACCTTCATCGTCATCACCACTGAACTCGCCCACAGCCACTGAGTAACCTGTTAAACATGAAAAACATGAATGGTGACAGACACAAAAATCAAAGTATTATCAACTCGACAGCTAATAAGGGGGATGGAAAGACATACCCATGTAGGTGTCATCAAATGCGATCTCTTTTTTCTGTTTGGTCTGAATCTGGCCAGCCACTGAGGTCAAGAAGAATCCTGGGTAATAGGCCTTGACTATTTCTTGTTTAACCGCAGTGATCACTTGGCCTAGAGATGGTAAGGAGAAATTGATCTTTTTTTTTTTTTTTTTTTTTTTAAATCTGTTTTTTTTAACAGTAATGCGCTCTTTAAGACTCTATTCTACTCTATTCTAAAACTAGTGCTCTTATTTTGAAAGCCAAACCTTGCCAGAAGTAACTGCCAGGTCCTCCAAGCACCACCTTTCCTTCCTGTAACACAGCAACAGTATCTAGGTGAGATCAGAAGGAAACGGCAGATAAGCAAAGCATTTTGTTCCATTCAGTTCCAATATCGTCTCACCTGTGTAAAATCAGCACTGAATCCACCTTGACAGTAGCCTTGTCCTTTTCTTCCATGGAATTCTGCAACAGACGGCAAGTTATATTACTGTGACCACAAAACAAAGAAAACTGAAATGTGCCACAACAAAGCAACCGCAAGCCCACCTGTGCGGCACGGAGCATATTCTACAAACTTGGTGAAGTTTTTGACGGACAGAAAACATGAGCCAGTAGTATCAGCATGAGGCGTGTCCTCCATGGCTCTCCATGAGTAGAGGGGGGCACAAGCCTATGGAAAAGATAATACTAGAGGTTAAAGGTCAACACCATCGACAAAAAACACCCACATGCTAGCTGAGTGCATAGAAGACCCTAAGAGAGGTCAAGAGTACATCTAGAGTAAAGCAACCATGATGCTGAATTCAGTTCACAGTTTGATAAACCATGAGGAACAGCACCTGGACCTTTGATGTAACAGATTCAGCATTACCCACATGCCAAAGAGAACAGAGCTGGATCTGATCTGACTGTTCATAATTTGAGGCTTGCACAGATCATTTAAAAACATGAACTTAGACTTGAGTCACTAACCATACTTCGCATTCAAAGACAAATGTTCAAAAGGAAATAATGGTTTGTCATCATTTGAAAGAGGGTTTATGTTTGACCATTATACTGACTATTTTCCACATAGCCTAAAATATGAGTAAGAAGGTCTTACCAGCACACTATCTTCATGCACTCGTACTGTTGCTCCAAACCACTGATGGGATTTGAACTCTCCCTGATGCACTGCATCATTCACGGTCACGTTTAGATCTCCTATAAAAAATAAATAAAACAAATGAATAAATTCTAAATTTCATTGCAATAGAATGTAAGGTCTATATATATATATATATATATACACAGACACAAAATAGTGTCTGCTTCTGTTTTATTTATTTACAAAATAATTCATAATATCACAATAGATTTTCTTGGTTTTATTGTCCACAATTCACTAATAACTGTTATTAAAAAGAAAGAATTTGTGATAAGGTTTTATGAACCTATAAACATCTCATTTTTCAAAGTTGTGAGGACAGGGAAAAAGATTAACAATTAATATAAGTGCATTTCACAATCCCATTCCCAATGGATACAATAAAATCCTGAACAACACTATACTAAATGTAATGTCACATCACATTAGTCAAATGTGATTTTAAGCACATTTAGACACCTGATAAATTGAAAAGACCAAGGTGGAAAAAAGAACAGATTGTATAGCGCAGGCTCAGGTGTCCGCTGAGGTTAAAGATCATATCGTGAAGAGCAGGCACAAGACAGATGGTCACATATGGGCTGAAATGGGATTCATAATCAAAACAAAGGTGACATGTCCTGGGCAATGAGAGAGTTTGGGACTCCACTAGACCAAGACCATCAGAGATGAGGTTCAACTGCCAGAGGAGTCACTAGGCCAGAAAATTCAAACTGAATTGCCTGAAAGCCTCCAAAACGCTCGGTTCCCCACTCTGACTGCCAAACTGAACTTTGCCACAGACATTTCTCCAGTTGCACCATAATAACAAGCATGATGCAACAGGGTTCTGTGGTGTGATAGAGGGGAAGGGGGAAAGAGAGACTGAGGAAGAGGAGAAATGAGTGAAAGGTACAACTGGCAGTAACACAATTCTCAGCTGGCTCTGAAGAGGGCCTGGTCTCATTCGGAGTGAAGAAACTGTGCCAGGGAGCCTCATCCAAACAAAACAGGAGCTCAAGTTATGTGGGTTAACATTACGAAAACTGTCGAGAAACGTCTGGATCATACTGCAGCCCCAAATCAAAAGAAGAAGAATAGGAAATTATGTTTTGCATTAAGAAAACCAAGTTTTCAATTAAATCAGCCAAAATATTATTAAGCACCATTAATCAAACCCCTTCCCCAACTCAGTAGCCTACTGTAATGCAAAAAATAAATGAATAAAATTAATATAAATGTAAAAAATGAATGAATGAATGAATGAATAAATACACACACACACACATACATATATATACACACAGAGAGAGAGAGAGAGAGAGAGAGAGAGAGAGAGAGAGAATGAATATGATTCATTATATGTAAAAAAGAATATATATATAAGAACTATTGTGTCCATTATTACAGGTTTGTATTACTGTATTACAGTTTTGCTTATCTCTTTTTTTACATTGAGAATGACATTTTTCATGTCATAAATGTTAATAATTGTCATTAAAATAATGTCATAATACAAAAAAAAAAGTGGTCTCAAAATAGGTCAAGTAAAATCTTTTTGCAACATTTTTGATTTTAGGGTAAAATATAACCCTAACATTTCTTTGTGTGATTCACCCTATTGGTACGACCCTATTTTACAGTCTAAAAAGATTTGGTCTCATTCTGAGTGAGGAAATGGGAACCCTCATCCAAGCAAAACAGGAGCTCAAGCTATCTGTCATATACACTCCTACTGATACAAACACACCCTCTCGCTTCTCTTGTCTTCGGTTCACAGCACCCTTCACCTTCCTCTTCCCTTTCTCAAAGTCTGTCATCCCTTTCTAGGAATTCCACTTCATAATTTTCTCTGTTTAAGTCACCATCTCCCACTCATTCCTTTACTATCTTGTATAGTTTATTTATCTCCCTCTACTTGTCATCTCTGTATACTTGTCCTATTCTTTTCCAAACCACCCCTTAACACAGACAGACACACATGCCTCCTTTTCCCCAGACGTCTTTTGTTTCCTTCTCTCAAGGATGTTTGGTACCCCAGTAGGAAAGCTGTGTGGATTAGAGCCCTCTAATAACATTAGAGGATATATGCCTTATGGTCACCTCCTGGGTGATGGTTTTCTCTTTCTTTTCCTCCCTGTCTTTCCCTCGCTGGCTGCCAAAGTAAAGAGGCCTAAAGAATCATGCAGGAAAACCAGCAGCCCTGCCCCTGTGAGATCCCTTACAACTGAAAACTCAAGTGAAGTGTGTGAAAGACACGGTATATGGAAGACGCCGGCTAATGTAAAACTAGTACACGGTTGGGGGGGACAGTTTGCGCGATGAGAATCAGTCAACGTCGACGGAGGTGGGCCGTTAAAACTAACAATTATCTCACTTTCCACATCACGGGTGAAGCGTACAGCTGGGAAGATAAAGCTCAGCGGGGAAGGTGGGGAAAATGGTGTTGTTTGGCTACGGTTAGGGGAGAGCTAAAACTGGATGAGATTTCCCTTTGTCAGAACAACAGTTGTGATTGTTTAAGACTCTGATGCAAGATACTGTTGAGGTACAACTGTTGGAGATTGAATCTGTGCATTTATTTACACATTTAACTCACAAAAATGGCAAGCTCTAATCTGACTGGATGGCTTAACACAACTTCTGAGCACTTTAACAAAAACAAAACTGAAAACATTAGTTTTCAGATTTAAGTGGTGAGGTCTTTGCTTGAAATATTTGCTTACAAAATGGGCTGTTATTTACTTTCTCTACAGACAAACAGACTTTTAACGATAACAAACCTAGAAAGACCCCGCATGACCTCTTAATGATACATGCTTTAACAAAAACAAATAAATAAAACTAAAATAATAAAAATTAAAATTAAATAAATAAATAAATAAATAAATAGACAAACAAACAAAAAGTCAAATAAAAATGTTTTCATTAACTCAAAAAAACAAAACTGAAAAAACTGAAACTACACTAAAATAAATAATGAAACTAACTAAAAATAAATTTTAAAAGCTCACAAATTAATTTACATTTTTGAGAAATGTTACATTATAAAACTCTAAACATGAAACAAAAATGGCACAACAAAAAACATTTGCTGAGAAATTTAACACTTTTATATTTTGAATAAAATAAAACTATTTTTAATATAACTATTTAATATGTGGTTCATGGAAGATTCAACTCAATATTCGAAATATATTCAAGAGTTTTGTTTGTGGTTAATAGCAAAATGACATATTACACTTTACTCAAGGTTAAATCCAACTTCATCTTAACATCATATAAAAAAGGAGCACTTGGTTTAATCAAATGTCTAAGTGCGTGGTTCTCAGCTAGAATAAGCTACAATGTGGACCAGACCTTAGTCTGGTAACGTGAGACTAATGCTCTCGTCACCTACAGGATTTAAGAGGAAGTATTCAAACAATTAAGGCACCTTAAGAGACACCTCTGCTGTGATGTACAGCCATTTTCATCAAAATTCTCCCTATTGCTAATCCTATGAGTGCTCTCAGTTCCTGGAGTCAGGCCAAGACGACCTGGCCGGCTCTCTCATGGGACGGCAGAGGTGAGGAGGTCACACACACACCTCTCTCTTTCAGTGATGAGAGAAGAGCCCCATTAGTGGAGAATCTCAGTCTGTGTGAGAGAAAGGGAGGGGTAGCGGAAGGCACGAGCCACATAGCTAAATTCAGTCATCACATCAAGCATCCCCGGGGAGATGCCGAGAGACAGGGAAATGAGAATAGACAAGCGTCAACGCTTGCTCTCCTCTGATTCCCGCCCACTCTCATCATTCTCTGTTATTTGCTTATCAGAGAGGAAGAGGAAAGAGGTCAGATCTGAAGACACGATTAGCTAATGCGCTCTCTGACTGAGGGATGTTAGGCAGGAGGAAGTACTATGTGACCCTCTTGTGGCCCACTTAGAGCATCAGTGGCCGCAGGGTCAAGCCCAGATTTAAGTAGTGAGGTCTTTATTTGAAATATTTGCTGTAACTAAATGTAAACTGGAAATGGAAGCAACAGTAAGACTGGGCTGTCATTCATATTTTTTAAGAAATAGATTTTTAATTATAACATAAATCATAAATTAAATAATAGGAACTAATAAACTGTGCTGGGTAGATTACTTACAAATATTAGTCCATTACTGATTACAATGATTAGTGATTAATCTGAATTACACATATTAGGACTACTTTTTGATTACTTTCAGATCACTTTTGACCTTACTCGTTCATCACATAGACTTGAACGGGATTATTGAGGGAGGGAGGGAAGGAAGGAAGGAAGGAAGGAAGGAAGGAAGGAAGGAAGGAAAGAAAGAAAGAAAGAAAGAAAGAAAGAAAGAAAGAAAGAAAGAAAGAAAGAAAGAAAGAAAGAAAGAAAGAAAGAAAGAAAGAAAGAAAGAAAGAAAGAAAGAAATTAAACATTAAATTACAGTAGGGTTTCCCATTACAAGTGCTTAATTTTTGGAATCTGATTTTGTAATGCAGATTAAATGTAATTTACTACTAAATTACTAAATGTAAGTTACTACCCAGCACTGCTAATAAATAATATGAAAAAAACTTTTAAAAAAAAATAAAATAAAATAAAACAAAATAAAATAAAATACTTCTAGAACCAACAGTGCTGAAAAACGCGGTTATTATCATGCCTTTATTTCAGGTTACGTCCTAAACTGCTGACACTAAATGAAATTGAAGTCAATGCGTAAAAACCATTTGTCAAAATATCAACCATTTTGAATCTGTCAGGATGTATTGACATCTAATTGAATGATCATTGGATAAGCATTAACCTCTGAGGCTAAACCAGCCTCTGTAATGCATCACACGTCACGGGGTATTAGCTCAATTCAATTATGATCTTCTGCTTGACTATTGAGTTAAACCAAAATAAAATTATGTTTTAATTGAAGTCAAACGTAATAAAAAGAAGAGCATGACATGACACATATGCACACAATACGTTTGCTAAAACAGCCCTACGTAGCAAAATCTGCTATATGACGTACCTGGCTGTTTTCTAGAACATGCAGCTGTGCGTCATAAGTTTCAAAACGAAAGAAAATTTTAAATAATGGATCTTTGTGACAGTTTTGTTGGAATATATCTCCCTGTGTTTGAGTAATAGATAGTAAATCACAGCTTGGATTTTCAGAGGAGACTTTGATTCCGCAGGAAGCAAGCCAACAGTCTCTCACTGAGATTGTGAACACTTCATTGTCCCCTGACATGTGTTCTACATACTCAGCAACTTGGAAGAGTTCTTAAGACTCCGTCTGCTTCAAGAAAAGAGACAATACACAACTGATAGAGCAGACGTTGCGGTCTCTACTTATTCTTTTTCTGGTTGTTGTAATGCACATGAATCTGAATCCTAATGAAATGCATTTTTTATGTTTTACGTCACCACCACAGCAGAAATTATTCTGGCATGGCAAGTAGATCAACGACCAACAATGCTAGCAATGTTAACACGCAGGCACTAACAAGACAGCCACAAAGCTACACAGTCTCGGTTCATATCAAGATTGAATATCTATTGTGAACACCACTTGACATTCTTCCAGTGACGTTATTTTCTTCCTGTATGTTGGTTCTTTTCCTGACTGACCAATGAGATATGATCTTTTGGGTCACATGATGACATTCCAGATCAATTTTTGCATCAGAATGAGACTTCCAGAAAGAAACTACATAAAACCAATCACTATCTACCCATTTCAATCATTGTTTAGCAGTTGCTAGCTATCATGTTTTGCCTTCCCTTTTGAGAAACATATCTAATTTAAGAAAATCAGAGCCTGCATATACATCATGAAGTCTGCTTCAGCACTTGTCTGCTTTCACTTCATCTAAATCCCATCTTCCATCACTCTCTCAGAGCAAAATCTACACAATGAAAGGGGAAGGGCTTTGCAACCAAAAGGTACTAGCTTTGAGGAAGCCACATCATGGAAGGAGCAGATATCCATCAACACTAGGATTGTTTTCGAAAGGATATAGAAACTGAAGTCAAAATACTGGATACAATTTAAGTGCTGGTACACAATTAGCAGCATACATTCTTATACAATAAATCAGTTGCACAAGCTTGATAAACTTGATCTGAAGAACAAAACCATAGTACGTATTATAGTGATGCACTAAAATTTTGGCAACCAAGCATGATATGCAGCCAAAAAAAATGTTTTCAGACAAATCATTGAAAGAAACAATTGACAATTATTTATCGCTTATCTGATGACTATTTTTTACAGTTTCAATGCATATTTTGTGCAGACAACATTGATTACTTACAAGTCAATATGTTGGCAGCTGACTTCTTGTAAGTAATCAGCAAAAATTATGGTCAAGTATCAATATGTAAATTTTTTGAGAGACTCTTGACAGACTATTAAAACTTTAAAAATTAAAATGGAAACAAAATATATAAATAAAATTATTCAAAATATTAATAAAAACTATAACAGTATTTTAACACCAGACCAGAGAATACGACTCCCTGAACAGCTTTCTGAGTTTAATCTTTTAGTAACCACCCACATCCACTGGTCAGTGAGACTTACCCTGTCCATCGAACTCTATGCTGCTGCATTGTGATTGGCTGAGGCTCCATGGACAGTAGAAGACTGATCCTCCTTCTCTGATGTTGGGCTGGCTGGTGTTGGCTTTGGGTGCTCCAACTATAATACTCACACTGTTCAAAGAGAAAAAAGGGCGAAGGAAGCTGTTAGCATACTAATAAGACTATGAGGGATATTTATAAGAGAACAGGACAAGTACAACAGTGTTCCGACTCACAAAAAGTCTACGGGAAGCTTTGTTAAAAGGTTTGGATTTGAACATCAGAGCCGCAAAGCAACAACTATTCCTTGCTGAAGACGACACCAGTGAAAACACCAGTGTTGGAAAGCCATTTTGAAACAGTAGCATGTTGAGTTACAATCAAAATGAGTCATTACACTTGTATACTAAAGAAAGGTAGCTAAATTAATAAAATTGTTACTTTTAGTTAGTTTCATTTTCCTAGAATTCAAAAGCTTGATATATAATAAAGACCAGCAGACAACGTATGATCTTTGAGGAAATGGACTGTCTCATAATCGACCATACAGAGCTGAATTATGTAACAGTGTGGCCATGTGCAATGGTTAGTAACTTGGTTGGCAACATGTGACCGCCAACACACAACCACACACACACCAGGCCCACTGGGTAATAATTCAATGAGAAAACAAGAGCAGAGACTGCTGAAGTCAAGCTAGTGCTGCTTCTACAGCTGTTTATCCCCCTGGGTTATCACAAACACATCCAAATATTTGAACAGATACAGACAAACATAGCCACATATTTAAAAGCATGATCTCCAAGTAATGCACGTCAAAACTTCATAAACCAAACAAACTTCTCAATAGAGAGGAATAAACAATTGTGGTTGGACAGGACGAGAAAAAGAAGCAGGAACAGCTGTTTAAAACTGCATTTTTATATTCTCTGAAGAAACTGTGAGTGCCAGAACACTGCTATGTGGTTTCTAAGGTGTTCTGATTGGTGTTTAGCATGTTGTTATGCGGTTGCTAGGTGGTTTCTTACAGGCTCACATCAAAATTGTCTGATATTCTGGTCTCTAAATATGGCTTGATTCTCTACTTTTATGTACGACTTAAGACTTTTTTTAATAAGAAATGAATACTTTTATTCAGCAAGGACACATTAAATTAATCAAAAGTGACAGAAATATGTTATATTATATATCTTGTTACTATTTCAAATATATGCTGTTCTTTTGAACATTATTCAAAGAATTCTAAAGAATTTATCACGGATTCCACAAAAATAACAAGCACGATCAACTTGGATAATAATAATAAAAAAAAATGTTTATTGAGCACCAAATCAGCATATTAGAATGATTTCTGAAGCATCATGTGATGCTTCACTGACATAAAAATGTTTATTTTAAATTGTAATAATATTTGGTAATACTACTGTTTTTTATGGAAGCTTGTCTCCCTGACTGAATAAAAAAAATAAGTTAATTGCCACATTTTAACTCACAATTCAATTTTTTCACGATGGCGAATTTTTTTTTTAAAAACTGTGAGATATAAACTCATAATTGTGTGGGAATCTCGCAATTGAGAATTTTTGTAATTTGCAATTGTGAGTTCATATCTTGCAATTCTGAGAAAAAAGTCAGAATTGTGAGCTAAATAGTTGCAATTAGCTTTTATTTTTGTTATTCCATGGTGAAGACAAGCTTCCATATTTTATACTGTATTTTTGATCAAATAAATTGGTAAGCAGTAGCGACTTCTTTCAAAAACTTTTTTTTTTAATCGTACCGACTCTTGAACAACTTTTGAACAAGATTTTTTTCCATGTTTTATCATCTGTCAGGAGAAAATTATAAGAACGACCATTTAGAAAGGTAATAGCACATTGTTTCTTGAGATTTGACATTTGAAACAAGCTCTCTGAAATGTACCCAACAGTTAGACGGCCACTCCCACAGTCCCTGCTCTTCTAATCTGTGTCTAATTTTCCAAGAGCCGCCATGACCTCATTGTCTGTAAACTTACTATCATCTTTCCTGTCATTAAGGCCGGTCCATTGAGAGATGGGGGATGGGGGTGTGGAGGTGTTTGTAAGAAGGCAGTGAGGGCATCTCTGGGGGGGTCAAGGTACAGGAAGAGAACACCCTTTCCTGCCCCCTGGGCTGGTCTCAGTGACGCGTAACAGAGGGCTTCCTTACAAAGGCTGTATTCAGCGAACCCTTCGGTCAGCCATGGAGACTCAAGCACACTTCAGATGGACTGCAGAGATGACCACTTGACTCAAAAACAGCAGAGCATGCAGAAGATAAATCGTTGACCGCATCCTAAATGAGAGGATGCTGAAAATCTCTGTTATTTACAAAAAACAGCATGTCTGGAGGCAAAGAATTGAAAAGTTGAGAACATCATCATCAAGGTCTATAGCTTAAAGAGTTCACCCAAAAATGAAAATTTTGTCATCATTTACTCACTCTCATGTCATTCCAAACTTGAATGGGTTTCTTTCTTATACTGAACATAAAAGAAAATATTTCGGAAAATGCTGGTAATCAAACAGTTGACTGTCCCCATTGACTTCCATAGTATTTTTTTACCCTACTATGGAAGTCAACAGGGACCAACAACTGTTTAGGTCTTCAAAATTCTTTAAAATACCTTCTGTGTTCAACATAAGACGGAAACTTATACAGGTTTGAAATGATATGAGGGTGAGGAAATAACAAAATTTTCGTTTTTTGGTGAACTATTCCTTTAAGGACCATCCTGTACTATGGAAATACATGACAAGTCAAAAAATTCCATTAAAACAGTAGCAATGAGGACACCCTATTAAAAAATTACTGAATTGTTTGTGGTAATTGAAATAAAGCTACAAAAAAAACAAATATAGGTATTGATGTAAAAAAAAAAAAAAAAAAAAAAAAAAAAAAAACATACTGAAAACAAAACTCAAAATTGCAAAGGTTACCTTGAGGTTGAAAAACTAAAACTACTAAAACCGAAATAAAAATTGACAAAAGCTCAAATGAACAAATTAATAAATGAAAAAAAGAACATTAAATCCCTTAAGCTTTAACTAGAATTAAAATGAAAACTGAAAATATGAAAATGAAAGCCAATTCATCATATTTCTAAACTGACTTTCATTGTTTTGTTTTTCTTTGTCTTTGCTATTTTTTACTATGCCTTGGAAGTCATGCAACAAATTTTTGCTGTACAATGACAATAAAAGAATTGAATAATTTAATATGACAGTTTCCAAATCCTGCACTGGGAGGAATGCCAGACAAAAAGGAAAAGGCCTGAACAATGGATCAATGGATAAATCGGGATGACATTAAACATGGAAATGTTTGTTGAGGTCACCAGATTTCAAGGCCACAAGCACAAACCACACACCAAAAAAAAAAAAAAAAAAAAAAAAAAAAAAAAAAAGCAGACACTCCATTTGTTTTTATAAGGGGGGAACCAAAACAAAGCCCTTTTCCGGCTTGGGCAGAGTATCCCATTTTTCCACCATATGTGTGTATGGACAGAGGGAGTGTCCCAGAGGTGTTACAGAACCCCAGCTGAGGTGTAATGTCAATCCCAGATTCCCATGATGGCTTTCTCCGGGGAATTAGGGCATCTTAGAAAATTCCCACTATGACAAACGACAAAAGCTACAGATAATGTCTGAAACTAAAATGTGAACAGGCTGATCCACCTCATTTGAACCCCATCACACTATGAATGAACTCAAGTGCACTAGTCTGATGAAATGTTATGTTGCTACGATGCATGTGAAATGCATCTAGCAGCTGCACATTCACTAGCTTTCCCAAGCACTTTCACTCTTCTGCTCGAGTTCCTGGAATGCTGTACACTTACACTACTGCTTTGGCTGACTGCTCAAAAGTGTACAGTTACAGTGCAGCTACAATCATTGCACTTTCTGTATGATAAATTACACTAATTTAGTCTCATTACAGTTGAGTTTTATCTTGAAAGCCATTGGAAGTTTCCACGTAATGCAAAACCAGGTTGTGTTTTAAATATTAATTCATTCAAAATAAAAATTACACCACAAGGATTCTTTTTAAGCATGATAAAGCAAGTAACTGTGTGCCTGTCTTGCAAAACAAAAACCTAATTAAGTTGCACACATGTACTCTCACATTAAATAAGACCTAAATGTACATTCAAATGTGCCGCTTTGATGAAAAATTATAATATACAAAACTCACCATCAGGATACTTAGAAACACAAAATTGCTTTTAATCAACAAGTGGAAATAACTGTGTCTTCCGCTTAACACTCAAGAAATGTAGCCTAAATAGTGTCATTTTGATAACAATCTGAAAGAACTGTAAATAAGAAACAATTAGCATGTAATAGGGTTTATCTTATGGTGTGATCTCACCGCTCTTAAATTTCCTTCTTTTCTCCACTAAATGCTTAAATGTTGGGCTAACATTAGCATAATGATAAGAGCCAGATTGCTCTTGGCTTAGATGCTAGCATTTGTAACGGCTCCACATAAAATGAGAAAGACTTCAGGAGGCCTTCCAGCAGAGGGAATGCCAAAGTGAAGTTTACTTTAATTAAAACAATCTGGCCTTGTAAGAGAACAACAGAATTCTGTTATATGGAGAACAAATTTTACTTGAACTGTTATTAGCATCTGTAAGTAGTTGGTGATCAGATTTATGGTGAAGGTCAGAGGTCACTGGCTTTGGAGGTTGGATTATGCAACAGTGGGCCTTCATTTACTTACATTCATGTCTTCCTAAACCTGTATGACAATCATATAGTTTAAAACATTTCAATTAGTTTTTTTTCTCCATACAATGAAAATCAACAGGGTTTGATTTTGTTTTGGACGCCATTCACTTTCATTGTATGACAAAAAACACCTGAAGCATTCTTCAAAATCATTTCAGAAGCGAAGCACCAAAGAATCTCTCGCACTGGAAACAGGAACATATAAAGTAAACAGAGTCAGTTTTGATTTTCCTTTAAGGAGGAAAAACAACTTTATCACCCCTTGTGGTATCTCTGAGAGAGACAACCACTGACTCCAAAAAAGATGCAAACACAATTCTCAGTGTGGCTCTAATTAAGCTAATGGGGTTAGTCTGAAAATCCGGCTTGAATACGTTACCACTAAAATGCTAAGCTTGCTAAGATACTCACCACTGAGGCAAAGGACATCTTAACACTTAACCCTTAACAGTTAACCCATCGCTTCTGAGGTTTGGTAATCAGACCAGAATTAAAGCTATAAAAATGAATTGGCGCACCACATATGTCATCTACTTAAGTTGTGGCGAGAAAACGTCAAGTGAAAGACGCTGATAGGGCAAAACTAATGGTACTAATGGTTAGAGGCCATCACATGGCAAATGCCTTAATTTCCACCACCTTCTGCTTAAAACATTCTCCCACCCATTCCACACTTCATTATCGTCCAGCTGTTTAACTTCTGTCACTCGAACACTGTTATAAATGCTTAAGCTTGCCAAGAAACCACACTGGCTGCTAATGAAGGTGCAAGAAAATCACAATCAGACAAAACACACAAAATCTCCATCTGCCATCATTACATGGCACTGTAAATGGCACAGAAAACTGCATGAAAAAAAAAGAGAAAGAAACAGGGAATTTTCTGGGAAGCTTTGTATACTACATTAGGACTTATCAGTACATTACTGTTTCAAAGTTAAGAGACATTATATTTTAAATTAATACTTTAAATTTAAGAAGGATGCATTAAATTAAACAAAAGTAACAGTAAAGACTTTTAAATTGATACTTTCTATCCATCATTCAACACTGATAAGTAGACATCTTTCTTGAGCAACAAATTAGCATATTAGAATGATTTCTGAACAATCATGTGACACTGAAGATTAAAGTAATGGCTGCTGAAAATTCAGCTTTGCCCTCAAAGAAATAAATTACATTTTAAAATATATTAAAATAGAATATTTCACAATATTACTGCTCTTACTATATTTTAACCAAACAAATTCAGCCTTGTTGAGCTTAAGAGACTTAAAAACATTAAAAAAAAATCTCACAGTGCCAAACTTTTGAATGGTAGTGTTTTTCCTATCTTTGTGTGTCAAAAAACAACAAAATCAATCAAGCTAACTGGATTTCAATATGTGCGCCAAGAACAATTCAATACCATCAGTCACTTCTGTAAGTAACTTTAGTTATCTGTGATTATCCCAGATTTCCCATGCCCACCAGACATATTAACAAGACTGTAATGCTTAAGACTGATTGCAGTTTGTGGCCTTAGGAACATTTCTGAAACTCTGCACAAACTAAGTTGAACAATTATCAAGCTATTCAGAGGCAAGCAGAATTTGAATGTTGTTATTAGCAAAAACGGCTACACCACGTCCTCCCAGAAAATGTAGAGCAGATCCAACACAAAGTGTACACTGTTGCAACTCTCTGACATCAAGAAAAATCCAATGACCTCAATGAACTAACATTTTTAAATCACAGAAAGCCAAAGTGAAATTCAAGGCCCGGACTATTCGTTTTTTGGGTGTTTTCTTTTGTGCAACGCCAGCGAGCATTAAATCGGATGCCAGTCTGTCTCTGCATCGTTAAGCAGCAAAGCGGTTGTGATGGAAGCAGCTAATAACGAGATGGATAAAAGTGGGCTGAAGAAGATCTTTCTGAGGCCCCCGTCTGCTCGCTAGACCTGATCCACACGTGCTCTGTTCTGCTGTCTGGGAGTTGCGGCCCAAAGATGATGAGCAAAGCAGTGACTGCTGGGTCAGCTGACACTGGGGGACGACAGCTCACTCACTCAGTTGGCGTGCCAAAAGCCCTGAGGAGAACTGCATAGTAATGGAGGAAGACGAGAAAGCAGTCACTAAATCTCCTTGTATTAATACAAAAAAATGAAACCTTATGCAAGAAAATGAAACACACTCAGTTCATGTAACATAACTGAAAATGATTAACAGATTCACTCATAGTCAAACTGTTTCAAAAGTTTGCAAAATGCATTGGAATGTTGCAAGATGCAACATCCATCTACAGTTCCAACAATAAAACGTCAGCCTTGTAAAAAAAACACACACACACACACACACACTTCTGCAACGTCTGCTCCAGTGTTGTGCTGGTCTGGAATAACCGTTAAAACGGCACACATGCCCTCGACTGTTGATCTGATAAACGCCCCCACCCCGTTTTACACAGCCAGATTTTAAATGTCACCACAAAAACATTTCCTCCCAAAGGATATGGTTCAAATCAACATCACTACACCAGGTGCTGAGGGATCAGCCAGATATGGAGCACTTGGCTGGACTCGCAAAAAGCCAGCTCTGCACTACCTGCTATGCCAATTAATGCACTAACTATCAAACCAGAGGGAAGTTAAAGTGCCCCTATTATGGATTTTTGAAAATTATCGCTCATGCAGTGTGTAACAGCTCTAAGTGAATGAAAACATCCTGCAAAGTTTTCAATCTGAAAGTGCACCGTGTATAAAGTTATTGTCTCTCAAAAGAAAGAGTCGACTCTGAATCATTAGCCGCTTTTCCACTATAGGGCCGAACGGTTCTAAGAACTGTCAGGAACGGTTCCGGTTGTATTTCCACGTGAGCCTGGTACGGCGCGGCACGATTACAAACCGTTCTCGGCCCGGAATTCTCGGCACGGTTAGGCAACCGTGCTGAACCGTGCTGGTGGAGTGCGTGTGCGTGACGTCGCCACTCAGGATCTGTCCCTTGTCTGTTGCCTGGCTGCTAGTTTCTCCGTAGCGCGCTATTTTGAGCAATGTAAACACAAATTAGTAATAAAATCTAAAGAAATTTCTGATCATCCTCCATAACGCGGTGGTTATTTACACCTCATATCATATGTAAACACTTGTGTTACCACGGCAACGACTGACACATTTGAATTGCATTCCAAAGAGATCCGTTATCAGCCCCGCAGTGGAAAACGAAACCATAACTGTACTGGCCGGCTCGGATTTGCGCGGAATGGAACGGTTATGAAAAGAGAACTGTTCAGCGCGATGGTGGAAAAGCGGCTATTGAAACGAGCCATTTTTAAAACGAATCCCAAGCTGTTTCATGTTGACGTCAACATGAAACATTAGCATATTGCCCGTCTTTTTGCGTTGGTCTGAATAAAAATGCAAATTCATTCTTTGCCACTAGTTGCCGCTTTTGGAGTGGCAAAAGAGCTGTTTCCCCAGTAATGGCTGTAAACAAAGCATCACTGCTCTCACAAACGCTGCTTTTATTATGAAATGGAAATAAAATCGACCAATCGGACCAATCACCGCAGATTAGCATCACACAAAGGAGGGGTTTGGAAAAATGAATGCAAACTGAGCAAATAACGTAAAAATAAATGCATATTATAAGACAATGAAAGTGTTTTTTGACACTGCATGCATGTCAACCTGTTGTTGGGGACTCTCAAAACCAAAATATGAACCTTTCATAACCTATAATAGGGGCATTTTAAAGTGGAAACATAAGAACAACATGCCAAAAGGTGTATTTTAAAGAAGTGAAAAGTGAGAGCTGTTTTAACTTTTGTGTCTTTATTTGTCTAATACGCTCAATGCAGTTTAAAGAGCACTTTTTCCACTTAAAAATTACAGCTAAATAAAAATAAAAAAGATACTGAGATGAAGATTTGTCATATCAGTTTGCACATGAAAACATTTATCTCTTTATCTAGTAAAACACCTAGGCCCTAATGTTTTCTTGTAGAATAAATTACAATATTCATACAAATAGGGCTTTCAGCAACAGTATTTGTAAGCAAAAATGTTACCTTTGCATTTAATAATGCATCCAGACCACTAGGTGTCAGTATAAAGTCTGAAACTACCATTGTATCCACTAAAGAAACATGAACTTGGTGCAAATCAGACAATGGCTGTATCCAAAATTGCATACTCTCTGATTAGGTTCTTCTGAATAAGAAGTTACTTTGCAACTGCTACAAAAGTATGTTCTATATAGTATAGATGTTTTATATAGTATAATCTTTGTCACGTGACCTACAGCTTTAGTTGGGTCGCCTCATTGTCAAATTGTCGTCCATGGCCTCATGGGATAGTATAACATCCACTGGATGTGCACTTCAAAATACTGAGGAAGTAGTAAGTCATGCGGTTACTCTTTACCTACTATCACATTTTTTTCACCTAATACATAGCAGAGAAGTTTGCCATTTCAGATGCAGCCATTCGGATGCATGAATATGATGCCTCCACATTAAAGATGTATAAAAGTTAACACTTTTTGAAGAGAAAACTACACATCTTGTAGGACAAAATGGTCTGGAAAATGCATCTAAGAAAGCACAAACAATGTCATTCGACTGCAAGCCACATTTTCGCATGTGACAGGACAACAATTTCAATCACCCCATGACATTTACATAAACACAGAGTGTGGTTTTACCTCTTAAATCTCTTGATACCAAATTGTATCCCCAGCCCCCAAAGAGCTATAATTCACACATTCACAGAGACCAGAAAATATCCCATAGCGAGTTGCAACTGTTGGCCGTCGACACCTCTGAGGGAGCTTTCTCAGCATCGAGTCCCATCTTCACACTTGAAAAGAGTAAGAGGGGCCATCGGGCGCAAACAATTAGCATCAATCGCTCACCTTTGCATGCTATGCCTCACGTCCTTTGTTTGTAATCCTGCAGGCAATAAACAGGCCATCTAAATGCTGTCTGATTGGACATTCATTGTTGTTGCCAGCCCAGCAGGGGCCTGATAAACCAAAACAGAACAGATCAAGATGATAATGATCTACCCAAAACGTACATCAGGAACAATGGAGATCTGCAGTAGTCCATGCATCAACCCCAGGACATTGTGGAGCTCAAGGGCAATGCGTCTGCAAATTTGACTGGGCCATTTATTCTACCGTGATCGAACACATGCCTGTTTTTCCACCAGGGCACATGTACATCCTTGCACACAAGAGCCTATTATGTGGGGCTGCCAGGTCCAACGAGGTCATAAAAAGCAGACAACTTGTCAACGGTAAAGACAATCTAACCCACAGTCCCAATCAGCTAAGGTTGCACCCAAATAGTGGACTATAATTTTACAACAGGCCAATCTGATTGACACCACCATCGGAGCCAAATGTCATCGAGCCAAAAGAGCTAAACAAGGTTTTATCAAGAACTGAAAAAGCCAAAAACATGAATAAATAAATACAGATTTAAGTCACATGGAAAAGTTTCACTACTGAAAACAGCAAACCTTTCTACCAATGCACAAAGACCTCTATTGTACAGACTCCAGGAATGGGACGATACACCTACCTCCCGATTCGATACTATCACGATACTTGGGTGCCGATACGATATGTAGGATTTTGATTCTACAAGTATTGCGATTCGATATTGCTATGTGTTGCGATTTTTGTTTTTTGTTTTTAACTCTAGACCATGGGAAAAAGTTGAATGATACACTTAATATACAGACTGTCACAATTTAAAAAAAAAAAAAACACATCTTAGCAGTCACTATTGCAATTCGATATTACAATTTATTGTGATTTTTGTTTGCTTCTTAAAGACTAGACAATGGAATAGTTGATTATACCCTTAAAAGAGACTGCATATGATGTGTCATATTAACAAAAACAATGCATCACATCTTTCTAAACTTTTATTTCAGGAGCATACACATACAGTGTATATTTAAAGTACCTTGAACCATGAAACTTTAAAGTACCAAAACCCTGAACTTGCACATGAATGTAATAGTCAAATGTTCAACAAAATGAGCAGAACAAATACTTTCTGAAATAAAATAAAGTGCTATGTTACTTTGCATACTGTTTTAGTCATGTTTAGTCATGTTTTCCCGGCAGTTGGGATTCAAAACGTGAAGGTGTAGAAAGAATTCTGGAAGAGGTTTGATCTTCTGCCTCCGTCATGGTTTTGCTTTCTCGCGCCGGCTTGAAACGTATATATGACATCATCTAATGCAGCGCCACTGCGCACGCAGACCGATCGCTGTATGACATAGCAGCACCGCGCAGACGATCAGCGTATCACATCAAAGTACCGCGAGAGCGATTCAAAAGCACGCGGAGCCGTCTGTTCTCTGTAGCTCTCGCAGTAATTTGATGTCATACACTGATCATCTGCGCGGTGCTGCTCCAAGTCGAACACCTTCTTCCCTTCTTGAAGGGAATGTTCTTAAAACCATCGTAAATAACTTCCTAAAGTTTGGATAACCTCAAACTTATCTTAAACCCACAAAAGTACTACTATAAAATTTTTAATAATTATCATGAGGTGCTTGCTACTTAGAGGTTGATAGATGGACAACCGGTTTTTTTTTTTTTTTATTATTTATCTTAAGAACTTTTTGATGTTTTAAGAAGATTTTTGTGAATCCAACCCCAGGAGGTCATTATCAGAAGAGTGATGAAGGTTTTGATAGCCAACGTAACTTGGTAAACCTCAACTTTGTGAATCTTTTGGTAATAAAACAGACGGAGGCAGGTGAGAAAGTTTTTTGTGTTTTTACAGTAATATTCCTGCCATTGTGGCTGTAAATTTGTTGCCTTTGGCCGCTAATGCAGACAGTCCAGCTCCTCGGATTCAACCACAAGCTTCAAACGGTCGCCAACAATCATCAAACACCAAAAACTGTCTTTTTGAACATCATAAACACAAAAGGAATTTATGCATAGCAACACGTTACTCTTTGAAAACAGCACTTATCATCCGGAGCCACGCAAATCCCAGCAGGAACAGAGATGGTGGTGTTCGGTTTCTATTGTTTCTGCAATCCAAACATTTCAAATAAAGCCATTTCGTTTTCTGACATTCAACCCTACATCCACACCCTGACCTTTGCCCTTTCACAGTAAAGAGGATCATCTTCTTATCCAAAGGTAAAGAAGACAGAGTGAGGAATACGGTGCACATCATCTTTGGAGACAGAATAACTGTTGGGTTTCTGACAAAAACATACAAGGAGACACTTGTTGCAATAATCAAATAGAAGACTTGAGAATCCCCTCAACTTTTAACATCCAGCCACAATTCTTCAGCACAAATTAGGTTTATATACCAGACCATCCAGATGAGGCCCCTACATAGAAACTGCACTGTTCTTCTCTCTGCATTCAAGAACCATAAATTTCTCTTCCATGTATACAGCTGTAAAGCCCCCTGACGCCAAGATCGTGAACCCTGTCCTCGGGCAGTTCTCTGTGGTGGTCTGCACACTGGCTAATTCTATTAATGCGTGCCAAGGAGTACTATTCTCCTCAGGCCTATTCTGCCCAGACTATCAGGGAGTGGACTAGGCCAGGAGTGAATGTTTTGTAAAAAAGAAAGATTTAGAGAGCAAGAGAATGAGAGACAACATGCAGGACAGAGAGTTTATACCTGACACCAGATTCTTCATTTTAAAAAAAAGAACACCGAGTCTTCAGATTGCTGCCTGCCACTGTTCAAATGAAGACAGGCTTTTCCATCCCACGTTTACTATGATTTCACTGACCACTACCTTTTGAAACCCACGGTAATATGGAGGCACTCCACTGGATCTTAAACTCCTGTAACTTCTAACTATATGGCATGACGTAATAGAAAGGTCCAAAACGACATATTTTCACTCAGTGTTGGGTTGTTTGAATGATTATTCAGCTAGTTAGTTTTAAGGAGGCCCTGAATAAATTTGTGTCCTTCAGACCCCCTTAAGGACTCTATTTCTAAAAAGCATCGTAAGGCAAGTAAATGGTAGAAATCATTGGCTCCTGTGGTTTCTACAATCTAATTAGGCTCGCGATGCTTTTGGGAAACACAGCCCAGACCTGGTTCTAAGGGGGTTTTCCATAAAAGACATGTTTTTGTGTTCAAAAAGATGAAATGCTGTGTCAAAGATTTTCATATGCTATAGTTTAAAAATATTTAAATCCAAAAATGCACAGCCATTCAGTAGAGTAACTGTCAAGAAATTCAACGAATAAATATATTAAGTAGCTAAAATATGATGCAATAAATTAACTTTTATTGCAAAGACGATTTGAAGTCTTATAGGAGTGAATTTAGTGAATGTGTTACATGTTTTGATAACACTTTTACTTTAAAGAGGATTTAACAAAAATGAATAAAATAAAATGTACTTTTAAAGCACTTTTGGTGAAAAATCAAATAAATTATAAAAAATTAAAAATTAAAAAAAACATACACACACACACACACACACACACAAACAAGGTCAGTTAGTCAATTTCAGTAGCCCACAGACAGCTGTTGGTTGACATACAGCACCGGAAAACTAAGAAATACACATTCTATCAAACGCCTGGGAAGAAAACTCTTGATATCGTACATTCTTTCACCTCTTCACTCAGCCTCCAGTTTGAGGCCCATCCATCCTCCTCCACGACAACATCTCGGGAGTGAAAAGTTCAGATGAAGTCATCACTGAGAGAGCTGCCTCTTGCCATGACTTCACAATTCATAAGAATGAGGCCAAGATGCCGTGTAGGAGTCGGGGGGTGTACGGTCTAGAGTATTAGACTGGAAGTACAGGGTAAGCAGTTTAAATACCATGCCGAATTACATCATCAGAGACCCAGAATGAAGAAACACACACTTATAGGTGCACACACACACACTCCTCTGACTCATTCAACCATGCGTCATGCTCTAAATCATCCGTCGCTTCTGAATGTCATCTTCGCCAGACACACTATGGCTGACTAAAACAATAGCTGGAGGGTCTGCCTTAAAGAAAATGAGCAAAGTAACACAATAAGAGATTAAAGCAAGAGGAATGGTGAAGTCTCCCTGAAAATAACACCCCCAAGAAACCAGATCCAGCATGAGCCCACTCTGACTAAAGCCCCTCTACAGCTGTGCACGGCCAGACACAATCCAGCAGACAAACACAGATGGAGATGTCTGATTGTGGCGTGTTCTTGTAAGGGCAAGCGTGAGTTGATTATTACTGCAATCATATCTCCGAACAGTGCCACACAGCTGTCTGCAGCTTGAACAGAGAGTAATGCAGCCAAAGGGCAGGGAAACCCAACAGATCAGCATTGTGATTGAATGGCATGCCTCATACTCTGTGATTTCCCCTTGGATTTATCACCTCATATGGCCACAAAGATCATATCCATATCTACAGGTGGAAGTTGATCATGTGGTCTTGCAATCAAAGCTAGGTTACATTTACGATAACTGCTGCTCCATTCAACAACATTCTCCATTCAAAACTGTGCCGAAGGCAGACTGCAGGTATTTGGGCTACATATAAAAGCACTTATACATCATATTGGCTCTTGGGGTAACATTACTATCCAGTAAGCATTTAAATTGATAGTTATTTCAAAATTCTGTCAGGAGTTTCTGACTCCTTTAGCTTTCACTGTATAAACAAAACCAGTCTAAACACTCTTCACAATATCTTTATGTTCCACAGAAGAAAGTCTTACAGGTTTTCACCAATATGATTAAATGATGGTTTTCATTTTTTTTAATAATAATGATAATATCAGGATACCTATAACTCAGAATATTAACCAAGCAATGAAGAATCAGTCTTTAACACTCCAAACATAAGTTCTGTGACTTATCTACATCATTGAAAAAGTTCAGGTTTTTCCCAAGATTTACAGCAAAGGTCATCTTTGAATGGTTGGAGATTCTCCTGTTACATTATGTTGAAGGTTTAAATGACCATAACACGTGCAATCAGAGATAATTACGGGGGGGCAATCTTCATTCCCCTTTAGGAGAGCTGGTACCTTACTATGACATCATTAACTGTAGTCAAGTCCTATTTATAGAAAAACCACCAGCGATGCCACTGACAGAGGCATTGTCATCCGCTCACATCTAAACATGCACACACACTTCAGGCTTGCAGTAAACAAACACTAAACCACACTTTTAGGACTGTTGCTCCCCAGCTGTGGTGATATGCTTTGATCTGAATGGCAGTGCACAGACTGGGCTGGGATTGTAAACAACAGTTGGGGGATACCCCTGGTTTCATTGCCCCCTGGACTGGAGAGTGTGAGTTCAGGCTGAACTCTAGTAGACTTTAGTACACAATGAGTCTATTGGAATGAAAGGGAAACACTTTAAATCAATGAATGAACTAAGTTAAATATAACAGCGGTTTCAGCCTTTAAAGAACACCAACCCAGGGATCCCCCAAGAATTGAAAAAAGCTTCTACTTAGGAACATTAGCTAACATTACTACAACAGAAAATACATAAAGAAACATTGGTTACAAAGTTTGAAATCAATTAATAGTTAAAAATGTCAATCTATGACATATCTTCTGTATGGACCCCTGGTTGAAAAACTTGACTAAACTAGTCTTACTTCATCACACTGATAAATAAAACAGTACCTTTCTTGGATTTGAATGACAATAAACCTTCATACTATGGTATTGTACTTAATACTGTGGTAAAACTCCAGTCTGAGGCCACAGAGCTGTGTCACTACGTTAGGCTATAGTTTCTAAATTTTGTAAGATAAAAGTGCATATGACCAAAAATTACATCCATACAGTCATAGCAGGATAAACAGCATTAGAAGGGTGGACAAAACAACAATATGTGGCATTTAAAGTTATAAACCGCATTTAAACAACTGTACATTGGGCAATTATTAGTGAACTTGGTCTAGTTGTACTTTTCTTTGAATGCACGCCAAGGCTCTTTAAATTCAATATGTAAAATCAAAGAAGGTAACCTACCTTGAGTCAGTCATGTAAAAGTCCACCGAGTACCCGAAGTAACTACCGTTGGGTCCGGTGTACACCGCTGGGTTCTCCACATCCAAGTTGAAGGCAACAGACAAAGGTAGAAGAATCAACAGTGAAAGTCCCATTGGAGAGCAGCTCGGATTGTGTGAAGACGCTATAGTCTTTGAACGGTGCCTTTTGGAGCCCATAGTAATCGATGTGTCACAATCCACTTTTTTATTAAACTTCTCTGAGAAAAAAAAAGGGGGCACTTGAGCGGAATCCTCCTGAAGATGCTGCCTTACGCAAATCTCATGCCTTAGTGAAGCGTATCAGTCTGATCCTTATTTTTCCAAGCGCTCTGGTACCGCGCCTCCGTCTATCTGTCCCCTTCTCTCCTTTCTGCGTCCTCCCTCCAGCTTAATTGAAGGGGTATTAGGAGGAGGTTCAGTTCTTCCACTCGTGACAAACTCTCATAGAGGTGGAGCTAAGAGCACAATTCACAAAGTGGGGAAAAAATAGCGGTACAACATTGAGTTAGATAACTTCATTAATCAAATAAGGGACTAAAACCACTTAGTTTTATTAAGCATATTTTAAAATTGCATATAATTACATTTTAAATGTAATATTTTAATAATTCATGTTGCACCGTGACATCTAAAGCTATATTGAATAAATAAATAAATGTGTGTGTATATATATATATATATATATATATATATATATAAATTTTGTTTTGAAAAAAAAAAACGAAGAGACACTTACTTGTCCTTGTAGAGTTCATATCCTGATGACAGTTTTTACTTATGGTTTAGTACATAATTTAATAGTTTGATGCATAACCTGGGGACGCTTCATCAAGAATTACTCATAAAATATTATGTTCACTAAAATAAAAAAAAAAATTAAAAAAATAATAAAAACCTAAAACGTTAAATAATAATAATAAATAACTATAGCTTAAACTAGAAAAATTAAAAAGTAGAACATTTGTGACCTGTTCAACAGTTTATCTGTTCACTTAAAGCACTCTTTGCATAGTGGTCAAAGATAGCTGAATGAATGATTAACCCTTTAAACAATGAAAGAGCTGTTTTCAAAGTCCGTTACCCTCCAAAAAACGATCTCCAAACTTGTTGCCTTCAGCATGAACCTTCTGAAGCATCGAGATTACAGACGCTACATGATGATAAAGCTTGTCAGAAAAGCCATCACTGCAGTATTTGAAGCAATACTACAAATTCCGCGTGTATGTATTAAATAGACTATGAGTCAGTTTTAATTTGGAGAAATGTTGTTTATAATACACAAGCCTGTACACTGAGCAATCTCCAAATATAGATCTGACACCGTCAAGACACACGGAGCTGGGAAACTGCGCGTCTCTGAGCTGTAAAAAGCCACTCCACCGACTGAATTAGAGTATGTTGTTTTAGTTGATTCAGCCTCTGCCCAAGGGATTGAAATGGGGAGCCAAATTTGGCTGCATGGCTACAGGGAACTGGCCGTGAGAAGCCTTCTATTTGGGAAAGTAGGGTGTGAAGGGAGAGCTCACAGCCACACCACTTTCAACCAATCTTTTCGTCTTGTTTCAACTCAGACCTCAAAAATGTTCATTTATTCTAACCAAGTTCGATTCGTGAACGATTCTTCCTTTTGAATCCGATATTTCAGTGAACCAGTTCACAAAATGAATCTTAACGATTCATTCACGAGAACGATGCTCGAGTCAACTCACTGAATCAATGAACTAAAAATCTCGTTCGAACCTATCCGATTAAGCACAAAGCCACACATGAAAAACAAATGTGGTTTCAATAAACAGTATTTTAGAAAAACGAAAAACCCGCGCCTTTGCATTGTTTCATTAAATATCGCGTTATTGAAATGTTTAGAGATCGTTTAATAAGGAACCTCGTGATAATTGCTTCATGGCGCAAAGAACCACTGAATCGGTTTTTTGAAATGATTCTTTCCGCTCGAAAAAACTGATTCGTAGTCGTGATTCTCATCACTAATTTGAACAGTTATCAAACTAGACCCGCTAAAGTAAACTCTGAGTGCGTTAAGTGTTGGTGATCGCGAAAAAAAATACTCCTTAATTTATCTGCTTGACCCAGTATGCTTGATGTTCCATATATGTCAGTATTTTTCGATAAATTAAATTAAACGCCAACTCGCAGTCAACTGGCAGTAACCGATTGAAGAATATCTTGAAGAAATGAACACTTTTTGAAAGACAGGAATTACCTATTTTCCCGAACTTTGTGCAAACACAAAAGCCCATACACCTAACAGAGAGAAGGTAAGCAATAATATTGGTTAATATTTATCATTTAAATGTATCTGAATGTTACAAATGCGTTACGAACATTTTGTTGCTGAATTTACTTTAGTTATTTTGTTATTATTATAAGTTAGGGTTGCCATCAAGTAAACTTTTTGTGGTAGTTGTAGTTTTTATGAGTGGGCGGGGCAAGGAATAGGCCGTTGACATGTAAATAGTGGGCAGTCATATGTTAATTTTTTAGAAGCTGGAAGATTTTATAATGAGCTGGGCATGACGTTTTTAATTTAGAAAGGTACTGGTTTCATAGTACTATGAAATTGTTCTTACAATTAATTTTTCTTATGAAATGACCCTAAAGTTACACCTCCTTTAATTTGGGTTTATCTTGTTGTTCACTTTATAAAACATACTTGATTTCCATCATACACCCCATAAAACATTTACAGATACTGATGGAGAGTGATGCTTACATATACAAATGTATATACATGTATCCTGCTGACACTACAAGGGTCAAACGTTTGAGGACCTCTGAGAGGCTGCAGCATATACAGTTTAGAGAGCGATAAATGGTACATGATCATGCTGTCTGCCGCTGTGAGTCAGCCCTCCTACTCCAGAAGGTTTTCCTCCCTATTACCTGAGAGACTGTAAATTCTTGACACAAAACACATTAAGTCTGCTGTGCACCTCAGCATCTGGCACCTTGAAGAGAATGAATGGTGTACATTTCACAAATCACACAACAAATCAAAGCATCCAGAGAAACACAAAAGGAAACCCTTATAGATAATGTAAGGGAGGGAGTCTTTTTAAATCCATGCCATGAGAGGCCTTTGTCCAGATCTGGTACTGCAAATGTTGAGTTGGAATAACAGGAAAAGATTAGGTAATGGGGCTGGATGTGGGTCAGTTTTTCTTTTCACGGGCTCTGCAAAGGGGTGTTATGTCTGTAGGATATTGCTTGGATGTTGTCATACATGAAGGGGCATTAACAAGTGGAGGCGGCAGCCAAAAAATGTCTTAACTAGGGGTGCTACATATGCAAGGTTGGTATGCCATTTTTTTTCAAAGCCGTCCAGCATATGTAGCTATAAATGTGTGAGAACACAAATACTTTGAACATATGTGATCTTTTTTCACAGGTTTTAATGACTTAAAGGGATAGTTCACCCAGAAATGAACATTTTTTCAATCCATATGGCTTGCTTTCTTTTGTGGAACACAAAATGAGGTATTTATATATATCTTAAATTTAAATTTCAGTCTGTTCCTCACACAAAGCTATCATATGGTTTCAGAAGACTTTGAATACTGAGTCGTATGTTATGTTTTGTCCTTGTCAGCTCCTGGTCCCCATACATTTTCATTGTACTTAGTGTTCCACAGAAGAAAGAAGCTCATACAGGATTCAAATGACATGAATGCAAATAAATAATGACAGAATTTTCGTTTTGAGTGATATATGCTTTTAAGTTTTCACCCACACAATGAGTTTATATAAAGGGACTAAGTATTTGTCTATACAGAAAGTGATAGCTCACTATTTGGTAGCCAAGTGACTTGTGGAAATTTACTGTCCTTGGTTGTTCCACTCTGAGTCAAGAGGTTTGTCATGGATGACTGGAGTCTAGAGAACATTCAAGGTGTCTTTGAGTTTAGACACTACAGAAGAGTCTTTCGTCTGTGTGTCAGACCATCTCTTGAGGTTTGTCACACTACTGAAAAAAGCACTTCTTGGTAATACTTTATCTGACAGGATATCACACTCTGAGCACTGAATTTTAATTGTAACCCCACTTAGAAAGCTGTCTAGAAGCATTAGATTAAGAGTTCTTGTGCAGTTTTAAACAGAAAAAGCCTAATTGATTTCATACTTCACTTCAAATTCATGCATGTTCCCTATACAATAGTATTTTACAATATGGCTTGTAAATACCTTGTGTATTTGGTTAAACTTTTACTTGGACAAATTTGTAGGTGGGGGACATTCATACTTGAATTGTGACTTCACAAATGCTGCCATGGCAACCAATAGTGAGCACAACAAAAATAGTGTGAGTGGTGCATGCTGTAGTTCAAACAGCTGGCGAGCTGTTTTAAGACAGAGATTATACTGTAAATATTATACATACTCATATTCCTTTGCATTTATAGATATATATGCACAGGTGTTATATTCACATGATTTGAAATTCACATGTCCTTCATTTCAAGGCCTTCATGCATAATTGCTTTCAAGCTCACGTAACATTGTGAAGTTCAGTTTCATTTGTTGATCTTAACATGTATTTTACTTAAAACAGAATGAATGTGTACAGTTTTTTAAGAAATCTTCTAAGCATACCTTGGCTTAGCCAAGTTGCCTACATTTTGTCAGAAAATATTTGTTTTATTTATGGATGAGTTCATTCATATAACTCTCAGCAGTACAGGTTAAAATAAATTTGAAATGTAATTTATTAGTAAGTTAACTTTACTTGCCCCATAGACTTCCATTGTAAATGCATTACTGTATAATTAGAATATTTTTTCACAGAATGGTGGATGTGAAATATTTTCTGATTACTGATAGCTTCCTCTTGACCTGTATTATAGCCTAAACATTCCATAAATGTACCATTTGATTCTTTATTGATTGTTTTAGCAAAAAATTAAAGAACAAAGCAAATGTGAAAAAGACAGTAAATCCCATTCTCAGATGTTTGAACTTCAAAAGCGAGAACAAGAAACTGAGACGCTTTTACTTCCATACTAGGTTAGTCTTATGTAGTAGTAATTTGATTTTAAAACAAGAAAAGGCTGTTTCTTTGTTTTCTGAGAGAGTGAAGTTATTTTCACATTTGTGTTGGCAGTATGCCTTAATCTCTGAATCTCTTATCAAGCTCTAAATACACAATCAAGTGCTCTCTTTTTCTTTCTCCCTCTCTGTCACACACCCCTTCACCTAACTTCAGAAAACTGATATGCATCACTCGGACAGGAAATGCCTCTAACGTAAAGACCTGCCTTCACTTCCTGCTACTTCCACCTATTGCCTTTCTCACGTAAAGACATTTCTTTCCCTCATTCTCTGCTTTAACGTTTTCCTTTGAAAGGGAGGAAGTTTGGAGTGCTGATGTTGCTGATAGCTTCAGACTACCTGTTTCATTATGTGAGTTAGCAGACAGCTGCAAGTATAAGGAATGGGATTTTGGCTAGTGGGAGAGTTGGGCTTTCCATTGTACTTGAGAAGCAGAGCGAAACTGACTTGATCTTTATAATTCTAGAGATTTTTTGTGACAAGAGTCCATATTTTAACAAACCCCAAAATAGGATTATTAAACTTGATATCATACATAATTTGTACTCAAATCAAGCAATTTATTGAACATAGGTGTGCTATTAATCAAAGCGATCAAATGTAGTGCCTGGCAGATAATAAAATGGGTTAAAAATCCTATAGACCAGCACTGATACATTTAGGGACTTTGTCGGCGGCCTTTTTTGAAGAACTCAGAACATGTCAAAATTGTCTCATTTTAATGAATGTGAATCTCATGTTGTGACCGAGAAACAGTTCTATTTCCTTTCTTTTCTTCTTTCTTTGATTTGTCTGTGATAAAGTTTAGCATATGCGGCAGAAGGTGCTCTGATCTTCGTTTTTTGATGTTTAGTTTGTGTTGCTTGGACCTCCTTCAGCTTCTCTGAGTAACTTGCTCCAGAGCTACATTGCTCTTCAAAGGCTCATTAGAATTATGTCCTCCTGGAGAAACATCGCAGACTCCATAAATTCTCACACTGTGTAATTTCATTACTCTGCTCTAGATCTCTAGAAGGTCACCAAAATCACTGTTGTTTTCTTACTGTTGATAGGTACAGTGAGAAACACAGTCTTGCATGTTGCTTTGGTACTCAAAGAACATAAGCCAAGAAAAGTAATTTAAGAAACCAAGATGTAGAGAAATTCAGAGCTGGCTTCTTAAGTCATATTTTCGTTTCTAACTAAATATTTCCCCGCCAAGTGTTATTATCGAATTACCTCATTACATTACAGGCTAGGGCAGTGGCTCTCAACTGCCTTTGCTTTAGAATGTACATTTTGCATTGGACAGAAATGATGAACACAACAAATGCATATCATGCACAAGTAATCAAAAAAAGTCAAAAAAATTATTAACATAACATTTACAAAAATATAAAACACAATACAAAAACTAGGGGCAAATATTGTATTAGTATTAGCCATATTACAGAGGGATTTAAAGGCTGATTGGACACAAATTTGCATTTAGTTTTGGTTTTTCCCTGTTGTCTGCCACCCACCAGCTGAGAACCATATTCATACTGAGAAAACTCAAAAAAATAAATTACCTCTTCTGAACATTAGGTCAATACTTTCAACTTGAAAATGGTTATTTTCATTGCATATTATAGTAAGCATAATTGACCTCAGACGAATTCAGTTCACCTCACCCAGGTTTATTTTATGGGAACAGAAGAGAATATTCTTCATTCAGTGAAAAATAAAGTCCCTGTGGTGACGTTTGTCCCAAGAGTTGGGGTCAAGTTCAGATGGTGTAAATTTAGAAAACAGAAAATGCAGTGTTACATATGGTTGACCCCGTGTCTTAAAGTGCTCTAACTCTCATCTGTTGTGTCTAAAGTTTCACTGCGCTATTTTGGTTTCCAAACACAGGCTGTAACGGTGGCACTACAGGAAACCGCTCTCAGATGACATTAAAGTGTGCATTGTTTCAAAACCTTTTTTAAAGAGCCACAAAATGGTTCATGACGCGTGCTTGTGTTTAATGCACATCCGCTAGAATCCCACACTGAGACATGAGGCGTAGTATTCTGCATTGAACCCAAGCTCAGAGTTCGCCAGACAACTAATGAGCCACGTAAACATCCCACCATGCCATATACAGCACACATATGTTGCAATAGCATAGGATCAGTTGTCATCCATATAAATAATTTTTTTTCAACTTAGTATTAGTCAATGAAAATTGTTTACTTTTAGAGGCAACATCATGTGATGCTTTTACCATTGAAGTATGATTACAAGTTTCCAGTCTCCCGCTTTGACATGCTTGTTTAGGAATCTCATAAAATGTGACATCATTTCACAGAAGAGGTATAGGACATTGGTCAGAGTCAGCAGCCGAGTGGGTATGTTGACAGAGAGTGTAAAAAGATCTATGTGAAGGCCTTCAGGGTCACCTAAAATCCACAAGACGGCAGAGGTGAGAGGGTGAGCACGTTTAGAGCAAACATTTGAGTTAACGTCAGTTTAACATAAACTTGCGTGTCCTGAGCTCTGTTTCCAATCTCAACGAGCTGCCTACATAAACTGCATCATGGGTGAGTTCCTGATGCGAAGTGTTTTTAAAAGGCAAGTTCACTTAGCCTGCGCAATAAATCACGCAATGCATTTGAGTTTGCCTATATACATGATGATTTAAGGCCATCCCAAAATACACTATGCAACAGTGAATAAACAATTCAAGGTGGAATACGAAGTGAGAGAAATATACATTTTTTATATACACAACAAATGAATGCTTTTATTTAGCAAGGATATATTAAACCAATAAAAAATTAATGATGTTACAAGAGTTTTCTATTTCAAATAAATGCTGTTTTTTTAACTTTCTAATCATCAAATAATTAGGCAGCATCAAAAATATTAAGCAGCACAACTGTTTTCAACCTTGATAATAATAAGAAATGTGACACTGAAGACTGGAGTAATGGCTGCTGAAAATTCAGCTTTGCCATCACAGAAATAAATGACATTCCTAAATATATTAAAATATATTAAAACAGTTGTAATAATATTTCACAATATTACTGTTTTAAATGCAGCAAATGCAATGTGTACTTAGTTTATTCTTATCTATATAATAAAACCTTTTATTCAATTTTGAAATATGCCAAAAAACTGGTAAATGTAATTAAAATGGACTTTTTATTCAGTATATTTTTTATTGCATGTTTTTATGCTTAGAGTTGTGTGTCGTTAGCTTAGCAACATGCTAATGGCAAACTCTATTTGAATCACTTTTAAGTAATTGAGTCACCTGAAATTCAGCTCACTAGGTTTTGGACCAGAGGTTTTTAGGCTTAAGGTTCATTTTAGTGTTTTCTTTTCTCTTTAAGCAAAAAACGAGAACATACGAGACAAAATCTCTTTTAATCTCATAACGATCTCTGGTCACTTGCTAATGAGCTCCTTTGAATTAGTGCAAACACTTAATGACATAGTTGGAGTCAACAGTCAATCACTTAATGGCATTTACCAAATTCTTACTTTGAATGGGTTTGAAACAAAACAAACATACTTGACTGTATTCTAATAATCCTTTGTGTGATGGTGTCTCTTCTACCAGCCATGCAATAGAGTATTTACTCTATCCATTGGTTTCTTAGAGTAACGGTGGCCCTCTGACCCCCTCCTGTGTTTTCTCATTGGGTTAAACCAAGTTGGAGGGCAGGCATGAGGCCCAACGGGGAAAAATATGGAGTATGGGTAAGTGTGTTTGTGTGGGTGAGTATGTGTGTCCAGGGGTCCTGAGCTCAGAATAGACAGGGAGTAAATCAGGCTTTTAGGGGGATGCCACAGGGGAACGCTGTTCCCTCTGTCTTGAACCCCCAACACACATACTCACGCACACATAAATAAACACAGATCACCGCTGCAGTCATTCCACCTCCATGGGCTTCTAAAGTTAGAAGTATTATGCTCAAAAGAATGGCTAGCTGTAGTCCATAAATCCTTCCACAATCAATTATTTCCCATTCAGAGTCCTGAGAAAGAAAATGCCAATTGTGGCATTTTAAAATGTGATTAAGTCAAACTAACTGAAACTAGGGCTGGGCGATATATCAAACGCGATGATCATGCGCATCTCATCAGTAAAGCCGGTTCCATGATTAGTCATAAATCTCCATCACCTACTTTCAGATGGAGCGGCATTTAATACACAGAGCCCTAGTTCACTGACAAGCTACACAATATTGCGTTCATAATCGAAGGCGATTCAACACGATATTGTGTAGCATGTCAGTGATCTACAGCTCTGTGTATTAAATGCAGCTCTATCTGAAAGCAGGTGATGGAGATTTACCGCTAATCACGGAACCGGCTTTACTGACGAGATCCGCATGATCATCGCGTTCGATATATCGCCCAGCCCTAACTGAAACACATTAAAGATACTCAAAATACCAAAAAGAATTGTCTTGAGTCATTTCCACAACATCTCACATGATGTATTGTGTTTATTGTTTAGTGGAAATGACAATTGCGGAAATGGCTTTTTTTATATAAAATTACTCCATTAAGACAAATTTTCACAATTTTTGCATAATTTGGCCAAATTATTATTAGACACAATTTTGAACAAAACCTTATTAGAGGCGAAATTGTTTGCTGTGGTGGAAATGTTGCCACAACTGTGGAATAATCGTAATTTGTGCAAAAATTCAAAGTAAACTTCAAAATGGTTTATAAACTTTGATATTATATTTTGATATTCATAGTTCAAGACTGAAAACTCGGGTCAGGGATAAGGGTAAAACAATAAAATTCAGTGATATTTCAGTCTTAAACTGAATACTATCAAAACTGAAGCCTGCTGATTGGTCACAGCCTCTGTGTGTTGTGTTTGGCTCTGAAGCATTCCTTAATGCTGTGTCTTATTGTTCCTTGCGTCCTGTGCAGCCATGGCTCTGCCATTTTTGGTGATCAAGATTGTTGGCACTCGAATAAAAAGGTCACAATAGTCTTAGAGCATCATAGCAGCCCAACAGCAATGAAACACAGTGTTCTCTGGAGTGACTCACAGCATTTTCTAATAGCCTTGTAACTCTCAGAATCCTCAGAACCCTCAGAATGTGACAGAGTCTTCCTTATAAGACTATGCTCACAATAAAACAGGGTGACATACAATGGAGTACCTTATATAGATGGCAGGTTTTGATTACAATATTTGCATATCTGTATGGTGGAGTCTGTTTATTCTGTTAGACAGTTAAACTGAGTCACTTGTAGGTCATCATCCCTCCTCTAAGAGCAGTTGTTTGGAATACGACACCATTTAGGGTGCATCTCAAAGACGTATTGGAGTGGCTGTTTTAAAACACTCAGGGCTGGGCTGATGGAGCATGCATGGTTTACAATTCTTTTCTTTTGCAGGGTCAGGTTTCTGTGAAAATAAACCACAGTTGTCTTCACAAACAAACTTGGGGCAGGGGTGAGGTGTTTCTTTTAATGGAGAAGTCCAAAGCATGCTGACCATTGGAGTTGCACTGGTAACTTGAGATATTCTGACCATTAATAATGCCAGTTCATTTTCCATTTGTGAAGGCAGCTCCACCTGTTGGGATGACCTAAATTCCCTATACTTGTGCAATTTATAAGATAACTGTCAACAGCCTGTGTTGTTCAAAATACATAGGGCCAGATTTACTAAACAGGGCAAATTAGCGTTAGAGCGCAATTCCATAAAAGCGCAGATGGGAGGGGAAAATTCTGCGTGTGATTTACTGACAATGCGACATTAAAGAAGACAGACGCAACCAGATCATTTCCATAATGACCAGTGCAATCTACCAAGAGCAGCACAAATTAGCGCCTGCTTTATGACATGCTTTTTTGGGCATTAAATAACGGCGCAAATACCAGTAATTTGACAAGTGCAAACGTTAGTAAATCGCATTGCGTGATTCTTTTTAATTCTCTCCTCCCATAAATTTTGTGTCTGAAAGGGAAACTCCTAAAAATGCATATTCAATATGTTCAGGCTTAAAATTAACTGTGTCCACTCTTTTTCAGTGATAATTATTCACTGCGCGCCTTTAGTAAATCCTGACAGTACTATTTTACTGCCAGAAGTCTGTTTGCGCTGGTGCAAGCTGTTAGTAGATCTGGCCTATGATGTTTAATCAAAATTAATAATGTATAACAAGGACTAACTAAGAGTTATTTTATTTTCATTACAGATTATTACTGTCTGTTAGACCCTACAAAAATATTTTCTTAGAGCCCTTGCTTTGTTGGGCCAATCCAAGCTGGTCTATGCTGGTTAGTGTTGGTTTAGAGCTAATGTAGTTGGTGGACCAGCATTATCAACTGACAAAGTCTCTCTGGCAAAGCTGGTTGACCAAGGAAGTCTCCTGGTGGAGGCACTTTGTGTGTGCACCATTTATGGCGTTAAATCCGGACTATATGTGTTGTTACAGGAACAATCCATCACTTCCTGCTATTGTGTAAAGGAATGTTGCTATGTTTTTGTTTGTTTGGAGAGTCTGATGCATCTCCAGCGCTTACAATAAAAGGCATATTTCATGGTGTACTGTTGAAAAGTCTGGTGCAGTACATGATATACAGTTTTGAACAGCATGGGGTGAAGCTTGTTTATGACTGCCTGTCCATAAACTAATGTGCTTCAGTCTTTGTTTAAAAGCTACTCCAATATCACCCCCATATTTCCATTCCGAATGTTTTCTGACCATTTCTCATGACACACGGCTTTGCTTTACAGCTCAGTGGATTGCCACAGGGAGTCTGACACCACACGGGACTTTAAGATGCATGCAAACATCTGCTACTGTGAGAGTCT
>JAFVLL020038282.1:0-11929 GCA_021397915.2 Tor tambroides | reverse complement strand
ACAAACAAACAAACACACACACTCACACACACACACACACACTCACACACACACACACTCACACACACACACACTCACACACACACAAACAAACAAACACACACACACACTCACTTACTCACAAACACACACACACACACACACACACTCTCTCTCACACACACACACACACTCACTCACACACACACACATATGAAATGAGTTTACTTAAAAACAAGAGCAAATATCTGTCATTGAAAAGTTGGAATGAAAAGTAGTTTTCCCTTTGAATTAAGTAGATTTTTCTGAGCTCATTTGCAAATATTTGTTCTTGTTTAATCATAAACTCACTTCATTTTGATCAGTTTCTCATAAAAGAAGACTTCTTATTTTGTGATTTTGCTTCTCCAGTAAATTTATGTTGAGACAAATGTTTAGACATTTGCACTGAAAAACAAGATAAAAATACTGTGAAAGAACATCCTTTCTTCGCAGTATGATTGTAAGTAATAGTGAAAGTTATTTCCATATTCTTAAGTTTTTTCTTAAGTTAAGTTTTTTTTTATTTTTGTAAAATTAATTAAAAAGTCCTGTAGATCCGTTGGAAGTTGCATATTTCCAAACTTTAAAGTTTTGCTCATACAACTCATTGTGCATCATTGTACATTAAGAGAGTAAACTGACATATTGGGTTTCCTTTCATTTATTCCTTTACTTGGTTTTAAAAAGCTCTTAAGAAAGGCTTATCCCTCATCAAGCCTGCAGAAAGCCTGTTTAATGCATTACATAAAGCCTAAACATCAGTCAATATGTTAATGCCTTCTAAGATGCCTTTTTTTGCAGAAACATCAATTCCATGATGCACTGAATAATTATATTTGAAATCTAGTCAACTTTAATATTTTACTCTGTATTATTTTCATGCATCACATCGTCAGATCAGGCTTTTTTGGAAGTGCTGGTTGCATCGAGTCAGGCATTATTTGCATGATGCGCTCGTGTTGAGCGTTCCACGAGAGATTCAGAGATTCAGGGATGAGTCAATGCAAATTCAGGAGAACAATGAACAAACGTGCATTTCCCCTGAAGGGCCGTTTAGACAGACGTGTAACGCAAGCACTGCTGCTATTGATTAAACATCTGAAGGCGTATCTTGCGGTTTGATGATTCGACTTCACGTTTGACTCTTTCACTGCAGGAACCTGTTCAGCCGCTGATGGTGAAATGGCTGATAAATGTTGTTTTTTTGGTTCTTGTGAAATGGATTTCAGTGATCATGTGCACGGATGAGTGATGCATTTCACTGCATGAGACACTCTGAGATGAGATTCATTGCAGTGGTGCATAATCAGATACGAAGGATATATTTAGCCTGAATCTTAAACTAGAATAACAGGACGGCTTTACCACCTGTCAGATACAAAATAAGTCATTTTTTTTCTCCCCTTTCTATTGCACGCTCTTAATACACTGAATCAATGATGTACTGACCTTAACTGGAAAATTGAGTGTTTGCATCATCCTCTTGCACTATTTTCCTGTTTAATACTGTAAAGCTGCTTTGATGCAATCTGTATTGTATATAGCGCTATATATATATATATATATATAAACTAAAGGTTCTTTATTGGCATCTGAGCTTCTGTGAAGAACCGTTAACATCCATGGAATCTTTCCATTGAACAAAAGGTTCTTTAAAGGTTCTTAAGGTTACTAAAATGTATTACACTAAGAAAAAATGCTCTGGGATGATTTTTGGGAACTCAGAATGGTTCTGCTATGGCATTGCTGTGAAAAGCACCTTTTGGAACCTTTATTTTCAAGAGTGATTTTGGTGACTGTTCGAGCATTAGTAATGAGTTAAAATTAGACAATGTTACATTTTTGCATTCGGCAGATGCTTTTGTCCAATGCAACTCGCATTGCATTCATGCATTTCCTTGGAACTGAACCCATGACCTTGAGGTTGCAAGTTCTGTGATCTACTGTTTGAGCTACAGGAACATGAAAATCTAGTTACAGTTCTTTTATTTAATTTTAATGGATTATCTAGAGTCATTTTGGTATTGTGGAGATGATAATTTAGTTTTTATTAACATTTTGAATCAGTTTTTCAGTTGTAATTTTTTGTATTCATTTTAAAATTTAATGCATTTTTTTAAAAAATATGTCTTGTTTTCACAGTTTTTATTTTTTGTTTTTAGTATTTTATTGCATATAGGTTTAAAAAGTTGAGAAATTTTGCCTTGACAGCTGAAATGAAATAAGTTTACCTTTCTGTGTGTGTGTGTGCGCGTGAGTGTGTGTGTTTGTGTGTGTGAGTGTGAGAGAGAATGTGTGTGTGGATCAGTGTGTGCGTGCGTGTGTGTGTGCGTGTCTGAGTGTGTGTGTGTGTGTATGTGTGTGTGAGTGTGAGTGTGTGTGTGAGCGTGAGTGAGAATGTGTGTGTGTGCATCAGTATGTGTGTGTGAGTGTGTGTGCACATGTGCGTGTGTGAGTGTGTGTGCGCATGTGCGTGTGTGTGTGTGTGTGTGTGTGAGTGAGAATGTGTGTGTGCATCAGTGTGTGTGTGTGCATCAGTGTGTGTGCACATGTGTGTGTGTGAGTGTGTGTGCGCATGTGCGTGTGAGTGTGCGTGCGTGCGTGTGTGTGTGTGTGTGTGTGTGTGTGTGAGTGGGGGAGGGTTTGAGGAATGTGTTGCGCTGGTAGAGAGGATCTGCTGAACAAATGCTGCTGGCTGGTCTGGTTGAGTAGTTTGGCCCTGTCCCAAATGGTGGAACACTTCATGTGCACTTTCGGTCTTGCGGACTTACAATGGCCACCGCGTGCGCGTGTCCGTTAAGTCCATGAGACCGTAGGGTGTCCCAGTCGTCATTTTAGCGTTCAAAAGGGTGCTCGCGAGCGCCCCCTTTGCGGCCGTTATGCGCCCTCAGTCCGCACTTCTGCCGAGCCCACACCGGGGCGAGCTCAGCAGCAGACTTCTACCCGACAGTCAAAGCGGCATTACGTCACGAAAGTGCGGACTCAGAGGAAGACCGTGAGGGTTTAGGGTGCATGAAGTGTTCCATTTGGGACAGGGCCCTAGTTGGGTTTGATCAGGGCTGTTTGTTTGGGCTCCTGGAGTCGTTCTGTGTTCAAGACTTTCCTCGGGTCACACACTTCTCTGTGGCTCTGAGCTCTGGTACAGAGGCTCCACAGGTGCGATGCAGCGGCGCAATTATTTAATCAGGATTAGAGATTGACGGCCCTAAAGAGTCATGCTAAGAGAGCAGTGCATTCTCACCTCGAGCGTTTCTACTCAAACCTGCCTTCTCTTTACTACTCTAAACCTCTACATTTACATTCACCTTAATGCATTTGGCAGACGCTTTGATCCTAAGCAACTTGCATTGCATTCAAGGCAGATATTTTGCAGCTCATGCATTTCCCGGGAATCAAACCCATGATGTTGATGTTGCAAGCGCTGTGCTCGACAGAACAGAAGTTGCACAGTTTGTTTCAATGTTTGCTTGCAGTGAAATGTTTGGAAAACAGCTGAGTAGAATTTTTTTTTAGGTTTCTTTAATGAATAGAAAGTTCAGAAGAGCAGCATTTATCTGAAATAGAAATCTTTTGTAACATTATAAATGTCTTTATCATCACTTTTGATCAATTTAATGTTTCCTTGCTAAATAAAAGTATTAATTTCTCTAATTTCATAATTTAATATTAAATATATAATGATTTAAATATACTGACTCAAAGCTTTTGAAGGGTATAGTGTATAATGTTACAAAAGTTTTTATCTCAGATAAATGCTGATCTTTGGATCTTTTTATTCATCTAAGAAAAAAAATTACTCAACTGTTTTAAATATTGATAATATTAATACTTTCTGAGTGTATCGCTTTACTATTATTCTAACAAGTGTGCAATAGTCATAAAACAGAGTCCATGTGTCCAAAACCCATTTTTAACTTGTGCAAATGTGTATAAGTAACCTGTATAAGCATTATAAACTGTTTTAGCAATTTGAAAATAAAATTGTTATTAAATTAAATAATAACTAAATGTATATAAAAAGCTACAGTTCAGTTCAAGTTTTTGTATTTTGTATAGCGCTTTTCACAATGCAAATCTTTGCAAAGCAGCTTATATATATTTATTTATATATTTATATATACATTTATTTATTTATTTATTTATATATTTATATATTGTTAATAATTATAAATGTATATATTATATTTATAAATATAGTATATAATATATAATATATATTATAGTTATAGTTATATATATTATATATTGAATTTTATTTATATATGTATATATATATATATATATATATATATATTTATTTATTTATATATTGTTAATAATTATAAATGTATATATTATATTTATAAATAAAATTATAAATATTGTATCATATAAATATCAAATAATACATTAAAACATTAGCCTTCAAATATTTTTCTATTTATTTTCATGTATTTTCAGTAGTGCAGTCAGGTTATGTGTGCTCGGCGCGTCACAGTAATATGTACACACAGGCTGTATTTGTGTGCGGAGCGAGTTTGTCTGGATTTCAGAGATTCTCTGATATTTGAGACGCTGACTCTCCCTCTGATTCTGAACCGGTCTGAAGCAGACGTGTAGTTTTCTTTTGTTTTGTGGTTTGTGATCTCAGAGGAGCCTGTAAAACGTGTCCGAGCATCAGAGATCAGAGTTATTTTTGACTCTTATTTAGCCGTCAGCGATCCTCTCACGTCCCGAGGTAACGTGATTAACTCGCCGCTTACTGTAAACCTGCTGACAGATTTAGACCGACTCGAGAAACAATACAAAACCAGGATCAGCTTGCATTTTAGCATAAAATAAAAGCAGTATAAAAGCATGCATTTGTGCTGCTTTTATGATTCAGAGCTTTTATTGGTTTGCTTTTGCTTGAATCATCAGAATTTTTTTATCACAAATACATTTACAGAATCTTTTATTGTTAAGTCACATGTATTTCTATAGCAATACAGATTGTTTCAAAGCAGCTTCACAGAAATAAACAGGAAAAATAACTAATTCCATTTCAGCTGTAAAGCAGCTCTACAGAAGTAGAGCACAATAGCATCACTATTTTATAGTTATTTTTATGAATATACAAAAAAATAGTGTTTTTTTTTTGTTTTGTTTTTTCATTTCATTAAATGTTTATATTTATTGCATATACTGTCTGTTGAATGTTGAAGTTTTGAAAAAGCCAGTAAAGCTGACAGCAACTCTAGTTTATTATGATTATAGTACCGCAGCACAGTGAGAGTGTTGGGAAACCTGTCCGGAAACACTCATTATTTGAGCAGTTTCATTGAGTTCTGCTTGAACTGCATTTATCAGACAGGCAGTCCGTTCTCCCATGATCCTTTGCTCTCTGTAGCAATGGCCTCTTGTCCCCTGTGTGTTGTATATGGAGCCGCACGGACTGAATTTGCACAGGAGCCGATGACCCTCAGACCATTAGAGTCGCTTCTGATGAATCTTCTGTAGTTTGGGTTGGTTGTGTTTGCATTCACATACTAAGAGTATTTCACACATCAATACTGATCTATGACTATCTCTGAGATGAAGTGTGTGTGCGTGTGCGCGTGCGTGCGCGCGTGCGTGCGTGCGTGCGTGTGTGTTGGAGGTCAGAGGACAAGAGGGGAGGATGAGTGTTACAGGAGGAAGACACACAATCTTATTTACTGTTTCCTGTGAACTGACACGTGTGTGTGTGTGTGTGTGTGTGTGTGTGTGTGTGTGTGTGTGTGCAGAACGGCGGTGTATCCTGGCTGGATGATGGGGATGTTGCTCGGGGAAGAGGGGAAGCGTCCAGAGATTTCGCCAAGGTCAGTTTTTTGTTATTATTTGTTATACATTATTTGTGTATCTGTTTGTGTGCACTGTAAAAAAAAGTTGTAAATATAACAATTATTTTTGAGAAACTGCTATTTTTAATAAATTAAATAAAACAACGATTATTGTACGTTTTACAAAAAAAAAATACCATTTTAGTTTTTCTACTTAGAAGTTTCACATTTATTTCAAGAAGTTGCTTGCTTTTTTTTTTTTGGTAAATATTTGTGAAATTTATTAGCAATTTCTGCACAAAGGTTGTCTCAAAGTGAATCCAGACCAGACATTTGTTTCATTGTGTATTAATGGACCAATTTAATTCATTTATTTAATTTAAAAGCGCAATTTTATATTAATTTTCTTATTGTATAATTTACTTCAATCTGTATGTCAACACTGTAAAAAATAATAATAAAGCAGATTATTGGAGTGTGTTTTGTAAGAAAATACTAAGTCTTTCTACTAAAATTTCATGTTTAATTAATGTGTTCCTTGTCATTTGTAATTATTTGTGAAATTTACTTGTAATTTGAGTGAAACTTGTTTCAAAGTAAATGTGTTTTAATGGATCTGTTTAATGTGTTAATTGATTGATTCTGGCATGATTAATGTCTGATGGGTGTGTATGAAGATGATTTTGTGTAATAAGGTTGATTTGTGTCTGATAGTTATATGAGCTGGATAGCGACCCGCACAGGAAGGAGTTTCTGGATGACCTTTTCACCTTTATGCAGAAACGAGGTGAGAGAGATTCATCTGAATTCACATGATTTCAGTCTGATAGTGGAGTGAGTTTATTCACTGTCAGGATCCGTTCTGATCCTGTGTGTGTGTGTGAGTGTGTGTGTGTGTCTCTCTGTGTATGTGTGTGTGTGTGTGTGTGTGTCTCTCTGTGTGTGTCTCTCTGTGTGTGTGTGTGTGTGTGTGTGTGTGTGTGTGTGTGTGTGTGTGTGTGTGTGTTGAGCATGTGCACACATGTATGTCTTAAGAACATGTGTGTGTGTGTGTGTGTGTGTGTGTGTTCTTGAGCATGTGCATTGGGCTGTATGTTCGTAAGAACGTGTGTGTGTGTGTGTGTGTGTGTGTGTTGAGCATGTGCACACATGTATGTCTTAAGAACGTGTGTGTGTGTGTGTGTGTGTGTGTGTGTTCTTGAGCATGTGCACACATGTATGTCTTAAGAACGTGTGTGTGTGTGTGTGTTGAGCATGTGCACACATGTATGTCTTAAGAACATATGTGTGTGTGTGTGTGTGTGTGTGTGTGTGTGTTCTTGAGCATGTGCACACATGTATGTCTTAAGAACGTGTGTGTGTGTGTGTGTGTGTTGAGCATGTGCACACATGTATGTCTTAAGAACGTGTGTGTGTGTGTGTGTGTTCTTGAGCATGTGCACACATGTATGTCTTAAGAACGTGTGTGTGTGTGTGTGTGTGTGTGTTGAGCGTCTGTGTGTGTGTTTGTGTGTGTGTGTGTGTGTGTGTTGAGCGTGCGCACACATATGTCTTAAGAACATGTGTGTGTGTGTGTGTGTGTTCTTGAGCATGTGCACTCATGTATGTCTTAAGAACGTGTGTGTGTGTCTCTCTCTGTGTGTGTGTGTGTCTCTCTGTGTGTGTGTGTGTGTGTTGAGCATGTGCACACATATATGTCTTAAGAACGTGTGTGTGTGTGTGTTCTTGAGCATGTGCACACATGTATATCTTAAGAACGTGTGTGTGTGTGTGTGTGTGTTGAGCGTTTGTGTGTGTGTGTGTGTGTGTGTGTTGAGCGTGCGCACACATATATGTCTTAAGAACGTGTGTGTGTGTGTGTGTGTGTGTGTGTGTGTGTGTGTTTTGTTAGTGTAAAGCCCGTGTGATTGATGCTTCATGTCTGGACTGAAACCTGAAGATCTGGATGTGTGTTTATTTATGCTGAATGTTGAGGGGCCCGTCAGGGGCCTTGGGATGATGAGGGGATTGACCTGCAGCAAGTTCACACACGTGAAGGACACGAAGTGTTTAAACACAAAATGACATACAGCAGTGCTTCATATCAGCCTGTAACAGAATCAGAATCATGGAAAGAAGCATTTTGAAAGAGAAAAATGCATTTATTCAGCTACAATGCATTAAATTGGTCAAAAGTGACAGTAAAGACATTCATAATGTAGCAAAAGATTTCTGTTTCAAATAAATGCTGTTCTTTTGAACTTTCTGTTCATCTGTGAATCCTGAAAAATAAAATGCATCACAGTTTCCACAAAAATATTGGGCAGCACAACTGTGTTCAACATTGATAATAATCAGAAATGTGTCCCTGGAGCACAAAAGCAGTCATAAGTAGCACAGGTATATTTGTAGCAATAGCCGACAATACATTGTATGAGTCAAAATTATCCATTTTTCTTTTATGCCAAAAATCATTAGGATATTGAGTAAAGATCATGTTCCATGAAGATATTTTGTAAATTTCCTACCGTAAATATATCAAAACTTAATTTTTGATTAGTAATATGCATTGCTAAGAACTTCATTTGAACAACTTTAAAGGAGATTTTCTCAATATTTTGATCATATGATCACTTTCTCTTCTCTATTCTTTCTCTTTCTGAACTCCTGAAACAGACTTTAATCACAATAAACACAGTGCTTGGCTGTGTGTGAGAAACATTTGCATTAGTGTTTGTTAAGCCAGTCTCACAATAACTAACTAGTCTTGAGAGCCCTGCTGTGTCTCCAGGGGCCAGTTGTTCAAAAAGTTTCATCTGGATTTGGAAATCCCATGTTTTCTATCCAGGATCAGGTAACCAATCTTACTTTCATGCCGCTTTGATATTCACAGCAAAATTGGATTGGATGACCCTGATTCAGATACACACAAATCTGGATTACTAGTGCTCTACGGAGCCCCTAAAGGGACATGTGACGGGAAAAAATGAGATCGAGAGAAAAAAATACAGTTTTGCATTCTAGTTTTGCATTGCATTTACACAAATAACTACTGGTCCATCTCTGATGATTGTGCTAATGCAGTTTACAATCAGTGATAAAAAAAAAAAAAAACTTTAAATTAAATATAATATTTATGTTTGATATGATCCAATCCTATTGCCAAAATCCCATCAGATTTCTTTTGAACAATTGACCCCAGCAGATTTGCAAAAAAGGCCTAATATATACATGGAAGTTTGTTTTTTTGCCAAAATGGATTGATTTTTTTTTGTTGTTTTTTTAAGTCTCACAATTTGTACTTTTTTATTCAGAATTCATGAACTCAGAATTACAACATATATAGTCAAAACTGCAAGAGGTAAACTCACAATTCTGGAAAAATAAAATAAAATCAAAATAGTGAGATATAAAATTGCAATTGAGAGAAGAGAACACAAATCATAATTGTGAGATGGCCAAAACCCAGTGGGCAACTGATGCTGTAAAGACATCAAAATTGATGTTACAAAAAAAGGGTGACTATGCAAATCAAACTGACATCAAAAACTTGACATGATGTTGATTTGATGTATACTGAATGTCAAACATATTGGCAAACATATGCATTAAACCAGTTTCAGTGTGGGATTCGCTTCCTACTTTTGAACAACTGGCCCCAGAGCAGAAGATCACTGGGATCTCGTCAAGCGTCTCTCTGTGAGGAAGGAAAACCACACAATCTCACTTCCGTGTCGAGTGCTTAAATACAGGGAACTGTGTGTGTGTGTGTGTGTGTGTGTGCGTGTGTGTGTGTGTGATTCCAGCAGCTGTTTTTAACGGAGCATCAGGGGCCCGCTCTTGAGGCCCCGTATCGAGGCGCTTCAGGAAAGCCACATGCTGCTGCAGTTTGATGGCACGCAGCGGCTCGACCTTCTGTGTGTGTGTGTGTGTTTCAGAGCAGTTTAGGTGTCAGACAGAGTGGTTTTTCCCATCAGGTTTGCTGTGCTCTTTATTTCAGAGACGTGTGCACCGTCCAGCCTGATTCATGTGTGTTCGACACGAGCGCTTCTGCTGAACACATCAGAGCGTGAGATGTTAAAGAGGTCACGCAGATGTTTTTAAACACAGCATGAGCGCCGGTTGTGGTTTGATGTCTGGTGTCACAGGTGCAGGAATCCTCATCACATATCATCTTCATCAGATCATGCATATTATAATCAGTGTTGGGGGGAATGCATTACAAGTAACGTAATCAGATTACCTTAAGTAACTAGTAAAGTAATGCATTACTTTTTATTAATTTAGAAGGAAATATCGGAGTTACTTTTTCAAATAAGTAACACTAGTTACTTTGTTTCTCATGTATTGACTGACAGCTCTGGGGTTGCCATGTTGAGAGAAATCGGGAATAAGTGCAGAGCGTTGTGTAGTAGTTCTAGACTAAATATGAACAAACATTTACTCATCTCACCTGCACAAAAACACATTCAGTATTCCTCAAAATCAATAAAAACTGCCAAATGCAAACTCAGAATGAGATGCAAACCTGCAATAATTAAATGTTAAATAAGACAAATATCATTCTTCAGCCTGAGACCTATTCATTTTACTTTTATGAAAGGGCTTTTACTTTTGTAAAATAACTTTTTATATTAAAAACAAACAAGCAAACCCTGCCCAGATTTAAAAAGTAACTCAAAATAACGTACCGCATTACTTTTCATAAAAAGTAACTAAGTAATTAGTTACTTTTTTAGGGAGTAACGCAATATTGTAATGCATTACTTTTAAAAGTAACTTTCCCCAACACTGATTATATATCATCTTATGAGCAATTCATCCATGCATGTTATTTTTAAACAGGTTTTGATCTTGTAATATTTAACCAAAACATCATAACTGGATGTGTCATATATGCAGGATTTCTCCTATCATTTATTGCTCTTAAGCTCCTCCCCCGCAGCTCACGCTCATCTGCATACACTTGAGAGCCACACCCACATCTTAGCATCCAATCAGCAACCAGTGCACAGAAAAATAATAGATTTATTATTTTTGGATCATCTGTCTCACTTGGATGAACGTCACAATATGGAAGAAAGGATCTGATGCAACTTCTGTTTTATTGTGACTTTTTTTTTTTAAATTGCATATGAATTTTTTATCCATTTGGATTACATGGTTTTAATATAAACTAATAAACTGAATGTGATGCATACTTGTCAGTCATACATCAATGAAATAAGTCGGATTTCTGCAGTCAAATTGTGGCATAGTTTATTATAAATTATTTGCATCTACATCATTTGATTAAATAATCCTATTTGCAAAATGTGTTTATTCAAATTGCTTAAAATCAGTATAAATCTCTTCATTGTGAAAACAATCACATTTATTCAGTTAAAAAGCATGAACATGTTTAAAATATGATTAGCTGTGGAATAAGCATTGTATTTGTTGATGATAAATACATAAAGCTGGTTATTGAAACACATTCAGTTTATTATTACTCTCACAGCAATAATTGTATTGATTTTATCAGTGTTTTTATGTTAAAACTCTGTAATCCAAATAGAAGGAAATTTATATGCAATTTAAAAACCTGAATCATAAATTTAGGCCTTTAATTTAATATTTATGAGTGAAATTTTGATGATATATCTGAATATTTTCCCCAATTTTGAGTATTCAGTATATATTTCAATATTTTTTTTCCAAATTTTGACAATATTAATTATGTATATTTTTCTTAATAATTAAATATATTCAGTATTTTGATATTTTTTTCCACATTTTGACAATATTAATTATGCATCTCACTATTGTTCCTAATTGTAATGACATTTATCTCAATCTTTTGATGATATTTAGGATATGTTTCAATATTTTGACAATATTCAGAATTTATCTCACTATTTTTGGATCATATTCAGTAAATATCTAAATATGTTTTTACTCATTTTGAAGATATTCAGTATATATCTGTTTTTTTCCTAGTTTTGACAATATTCGGTATATATGTCAATATTTTTGCATTTGCTCTTTTTTTTTTTTTTTTTGCACCATTCTTTTGAAACACAAGAGAAAATATTTTAACAAATGTTAAAGTGTTTTTTGGTTCCCATACAATGTAAGTCAGTGGTTTTGTGTGTGTGCGTGTGTGTGTG